>CM059338.1:6988846-7006346 GCA_030340685.1 Protosalanx chinensis | reverse complement strand
TATATAGGAGTAAAAATAAACATGTAAGAGCGTCTGCTAAATCACTAAATGGAAAATGGTAATAGTTGTAGTAATAAAAGTGTAATAACAGCAGTTCTGTCTCCCAGCGAGGGCTGGATCTTCAAGAGGTCAGGAGGTCACCGTACTCAGGGTCTGAACTGCATCGGTCACCAGTTCTGCTTCCGCTGGTCTCGGCGCTGGCTGGTGGTCAAGGACTCTTTCCTGCTCTACCTTAACCGAGAGAACGGGGTGATCTGCTTCGTGCTGCTCTTTGACTCCGAGTTCAAGGTTCAAGTGGGAAGAGCTTACACTGATACAGAGTACGGAGTCTGCATAGAGAACTTCACCAGGTAGGTC
Organism: Protosalanx chinensis; assembly: GCA_030340685.1. Classification (NCBI taxonomy): domain Eukaryota; kingdom Metazoa; phylum Chordata; class Actinopteri; order Osmeriformes; family Salangidae; genus Protosalanx; species Protosalanx chinensis. The sequence goes on along the minus strand of CM059338.1, from coordinate 7,005,989 downwards.
TGGGATCTGGCAGCTTTCAGAGCTTTATTTTATCAGTATTAGATTATGGTGACCTCATTTATATGCATTCTTCCTCATCGCTATTAAACAAACTAGATGTAATTTACCATTCAGCCCTGCGCTTCATCACAGGTGCCCCAGCTAGAACTCACCACTGTACTCTGTATGAAGCTGTACAATGGCCCTCCCTCTCCCTTAGAAGGAAACTACATGCACTGATTTTTATTGCGAAAGCACTAATGGGTAAACTACCCCTTTACATTTCAAATTTGCTTTCCTTCCGTAACAGTGTTTACAAAATAAGGTCATCAGAATATATGTTATTAACCACATCACTAACAAGAACGCAACTGGGTACAACAGCTTTCTCATCATATGCACCAAAGTTCTGGAATGAACTTCAAGTCACTCTAAAGCTGGAATCACTCCCACCACTCAGTACCTTTAAAAACATGTTGCAATCAGCTCTAAAAGAACATTGCAACTGTTTTTAACCTGATGCTTTTTATCTATTTATTTTTATTATTTATTATTAACTTTTATTTATTTAGCTATATGTATTAGCTTGTTTTTATATAGCCTGTCATGAAGTGTAATTTTTAGCATTATAGTGTAAATTGTGGTGTACTTTGTTTGTGTGTGTGTGTGGCCTTGTGCAAATTCTGCAACTTCTTTTCTGCTGCCTGTCTTGGCCAGGACTCCCTGTGAGAAGAGTTACTGTAACTCAATGGGACCTTCCTGGTGAAATAAAGGTTAAGAAGAGCCAGGCTGGTGAACGAGTGTGTTTGGCTTCTGGTAAAAAGGCTGGAGTATGGACTGAGAAGTCAAGAGGTGTTCAGCTCATCTGGTGTTTGTGTGTTTACCTGTGTGTGTGTGTGTGTGTGTGTGTACGTGTTTCAGGAAGCTGGTCATTAAGTGTAACAGCTACCGCCAGGCGTTATGGTGGAGTCATGAGATTGACCGTCTGGCTGAGCCATGTGACTTCCTCAAAGTTCAGCGCTTCGACGGCTTCGCTCCGCCACGCGACGACACGCTCACCAAATGGTACCACAGCTTCAGTCAGACAACATACGCCTGTCCAGAAGCTCTTTATTTACATTTTACAATTATCAGACCGATATCAGAGCGATTCACAGTACAGGAGACATTCCCCTCTGAGGGAAGTAGGGTGAAGTGCCTTGCCCAAGGACACAGTGTCAACTGGCCTTTGCTGGGAATCGAACTCACAACCTTCCGATTGCTAACGCAACACCTTAACCACTCAGCCACCTGAATCCCATGGTATCAGATCAGATATGAATTGTGTGTTTTGCGTGTGTTTTGCGTGTGTTTTGCGTGTGCAGGTATGTGAATGGGAGTGGCTACTTTGCTGATCTGGCTGATGCTCTTGAGCAGGCCAAGGAGGAGATCTTCATCACTGACTGGTGGTGAGAACCTGACCTCTGACCTTTGACCCTAAAAGTGTAAAAACAACTGCTGACGATGAGACCTCAGAGAACATGGTCTGAGAACTCAGATACTTATGCTACTCTGTGCTGTCTAAGCCCCGCCTTCTGGGAGGAGTCTACCTTAGTGTCTAAATCTTGTATCTGTTGTTGTCAGGCTCAGCCCTGAGGTTTTCCTGAAGCGCCCGGCCAAGAACACCTACTGGCGTCTAGACGAGATCCTCAGACGCAAAGCAGTATGAAGCCCTTCCTTCATCATCTCAATCTGAAGCCCTTTCATCACCTTTCCTCTCTGTTCTTCCTCTCCTCCTCCCATCAACTCTCATCTAGATTAGTTCCATGTCATCATCAGTTATCTTGTTCAGGAATCCCCCTCCTCTCTTTGATGACGTCACGGACAGCAGGACCCAGGCTAGCTGTGACTCCTCCCTCTGTGTTTGCAGGAGCAGGGGGTGAAGGTGTGTGTGCTGCTCTACAAGGAGGTGGAGATGGCTCTGGGCATCAACAGCGGTCACAGCAAGAGGACTCTGATAAACATGCACCCCAACATCAAGGTCCTGCCTCCCCCCTCCCCAGTAAACTGCCTGCTGTTGGAGTGATGTTGTGCTCTGCAGTATGGTGTAGAGGAAGAGAGGTTAAGCCATGACCTTTTAAGGCTGACATCTGTCCTCTGGTGTCTCTCTCTCTCTCCTGGTCTGTCTCCTGGTCTCTCTCTCCCTTGGTCTGTGTCCTGGTCTCTCTCTCTCCTGGTCTCTCTCTCCTGGTCTGTCTCTCTCCTGGTCTCTCTCTCTCCTGGTCTCTCTCTCCTTGTCTCTCTCTCCTGGTCTTTCTCTCCTGGTCTTTCTCTCCTGGTCTCTCTCTCTCCTGGTCTTTCCTGGTCTCTGTCTCCTGGTCTATCTCCCCTGGTCTCTCTCTCTCTCCTGGTCTCTCTCCTGGTCTCTCTCTCTCTCCTGGTCTCTCTCTCCTGGTCTCTGTCTCTCCAGGTGATGCGTCATCCAAACCATGTTTCAGCAGTGGTGTTCCTGTGGGCACACCACGAGAAGATGGTTGCCATCGACCAATCGGTGGCCTTCGTGGGAGGCATCGATCTGGCGTTTGGCAGATGGGACGACAGCCAGTACCGCCTGCTGGATCTGGCTTCCATGGAGACAGCCAACGGCGGGCAGGGGGCGGAGTCAGAGGTGAGACGTCTGCCTGTGCGCCCCCAGGCACGGGGGGGGGGGGGGGGGGGGGGGGGGCAGGCAGTTTGAAAGAGTCTGTGAGAGCAGAGGATGGAATGAGGGTCTCCATCTCCTCAGGCAGTGGATGAAGTGGACCAGGGAGACCAGGACCAGGGAGACCAGAAGGGAGACCAGGAGAAGGGAGACCAGGAGAAGGGAGACCAGAAGGGAGACCAGGAGAAGGGAGACCAGGCCCCCCCTGGTGCTGAGAGCTCAATGTTACAGGCTCAGGAGGACCTGACTGACAACACCCAGCTCTGGCTGGGGAAGGACTACAGTAACTTCATCAGGAGAGACTGGGTCCAGCTGGATAAACCATTCGAAGGTACATCTACTGAACTGTACACTGTTAGTGTCTCTCTCTCTCTCTGCCACACACACCCTGCCACACACACACACACCCTGCCATACACACACGCCCTACCACACTCACACACACACCCTGTCATACACACACCCTGCCACACACACACGCCCTACCACACACACACACACACCCTGTCATACACACACGCCCTACCACACACACACACACCCTGTCATACACACACGCCCTACCACACACACACACACCCTGCCACACAATTAGTGTTGATGGCTCTCTGTGTCGATGTTCCCCAGACAACATCGACAGGACCCAGATCCCTCGCATGCCGTGGCGAGATCTGTCTGCTGCTGTTCATGGCAAAGCTGCCCGCGACGTCGCCCGCCATTTCATCCAGCGCTGGAACTTCACCAAGGTGAGAGGGTCAAAGGTCGACGTGAGCTGGAAGCTCCGTGAGAAGGGTGTGTGTGTGTGTGGGCGGGAAACTGTGTGTGTGTCGCTCACTATCGTCTATCTTCTCTTCTCTCTGTTTTACCGGGCTGCAGATCTATAAGTACAACTACAAGGATAAGTTCTACCCCTGTCTGCTCCCCAAGTCTCACAGCACAGCCGACACACTTCCCTTCACTGTCCCTGGATCTGAGAGGGCCAGAGTGCAGGTACACACACACACACACACAACACCACTCATACACATCAATACCCCACACACTCTCTCTCACTCTGTCTGTTTCTCTGCTAGGTTCTACGTTCTGTGGATCGCTGGTCAGCAGGAACCTTTGAAAGTTCCATCCTGAATGCCTATATACACACCATCCAGACCAGCGAGCACTACATCTACATAGAGGTACACTGATCTCAGACCAGCCAGTACTGCATCTACATAGAGGTACACTGATCTCAGACCAGCCAGTACTGCATCTACATAGATGTACACTGATCTCAGACCAGCCAGTACTGCATCTACATAGAGGTACACTGATCTCAGACCAGCCAGTACTGCATCTACATAGAGGTACACTGATCTCAGACCAGCTAGTACTGCACCTACAGAGGTACACTGATCTCAGACCAGCCAGTACTGCATCTACATAGAGGTACACTGATCTCAGACCAGCTAGTACTGCATCTACATAGAGGTACACTGATCTCAGACCAGCCAGTACTACATCTACATAGAGGTACACTGATCTCAGACCAGCCAGTACTACATCTACATAGAGGTACACTGATCTCAGACCAGCTAGTACTGCACCTAAAGAGGTACACTGATCTCAGACCAACCAGTACTACATCTACATAGAGGTACACTGATCTCAGACCAGCCAGTACTACATCTACATAGAGGTACACTGATCTCAGACCAGCTAGTACTACATCTACCTCCCTTCTCTCTTTTCTTCCCCCCCCCTCATCTTTTCTCCCTTCCTCTCCTTCCTCTCTTTCAGAACCAGTTCTTCATCAGCTGTGCGGACGGAAAGAATGTCCACAATGGCATCGGCGACGCCATCGTGGAGAGAATCCTGCGTGCTCATAGGTCAGTGAGCCACTCTCTCCCTCCCTCTCCCTCCCTCTCCCTCCCTCTCCCTGTGTTTCCCATCCTGCCTGGCATGTGAAGCACAGCCAGATATCTGAGGTGTGTTTCAAGGTGATCCAGCTCTGCCTGCTGCTGCCAAGCTGCTGCCAAGCTGCTGCCAAGCTGCCCACTGCAGCCTGATCATGATCACGCATGGAGGTCAGCCTCTGGAGGTCTGTGTGTGACCGTGTGTGTGTGTGTGTGTGTGTGTGTGGTCAGGGAGCAGAAGACCTACAGAGTGTTTGTGGTGGTGCCGCTGTTGCCAGGCTTTGAGGGAGACATCAGGGAGGGAGGAGGAAACGCTATCCAGGCCATCCTGCACTTCACCTACAGGTCAGCTGTCACACGCACACACACACCTGGCCCCTCACACACACACCAGGCCCCTTTCACACACACACACGCACACACACACACCTGGCCCCTCACACACACACCAGGCCCCTTTCACACACACACACACGCACACACACCTGGTCCCTCACACGCGCACACACGTACACACACACACACACACCTGATCCCTCACACACACACCAGGCCCCTTTCACACACACACCTGTCCCCTCACACGCGCACACACGTACACACACACACACACACCTGATCCCTCACACACACACACACACACACACAAACACACCAGGCCCCTTTCACACACTCACTAACAGTGTTCTGCTTCCCAGGACGATGTGTCGAGGAGAGTTCTCCATCCTTTCCAGACTTAAAGAAGGTGAGCTTCCTGCCCCCCCCCCCCCCGACCAGCTGTCACCATGGAGACCATATCTGATCACCTGTGTCCTCCTTGTCTCTGTGTGTGTGTGTGCTGCAGTGCAGGACCAGTGGAGTGACTACATCAGCCTTTGTGGTCTGAGGACTCACTCTGAGCTGTCCCAGTCTCCCATTACTGAGCTCATCTACATCCACAGCAAGATGCTCATCGCTGACGACCGCCGCTACATCATCGGTGAGTCAGAGAGAGACGGGCTGTAAGGGGTCCCAGCAGTGACTCTGCCTCAGTGTGAGGGTCTGCTGTAGGGCTGTCAACGAATATTCTACATTCCAATATGTATTTGAATAGTGTTTAAAAAAACGAATTTCGAATAGGAAAATTAATTTTCGAATGTAAAAATAAAAAATAAAAAGAAGAGAGAAAAGAATCGCAACCTTAAATTTCTTGCACAAAACTTTGATCAACACTCAGCATTTGTTTATTGTTGTTGTTCATTTAAACCGCTATGCTCAGAGAGCGCGACAGTGCGGGAGAGAGAGAAAGAAAAAGTGTGTGTGTGCGAGCGAGAGGCCAAGGTCTGCGGTCTTGGCCATTAGTTCATCTACTTATTTTTGTGTAGGTAATATGTTGTTAAATTAACTTAAATATATTACCCATACAAGTAGTTATGTCTCGTTGTATGAATTTGTCCTGTTATTGACGTGCCTAATGCGCAAACGGGAAACTCGAATATATTCGAATACATGTGTGGGGAGTATTCAAACGTCATTTTTGAGCAGTTTTTACAGCCCTAGTCTGCTGTGTGTGTGTGTGTGTGTGTGTGTGTGTGTGTGTGTCTCAGGCTCGGCCAACATCAACGACCGCAGCATGCTGGGCAGCCGGGACAGTGAGCTGGCCGTGCTGGTGGAGGATGAGGAGAGGGTTCCCTCCATCATGGACGGGCAGGAGTACCAGGCTGGACCGCTGGCTCTGGCCCTGCGCAAGGACTGCTTCAGGTCTGGACCACAGCCTCCTCACCCTACTGAGCCACAGGAACATCCAGACCAGAGGGCAGGGGCTGGGGTTAAGGCTGGGGCTGGGACTGTGGCTGGGGTTGAGGCCAGGGTTAAGGCGGGGGCTGGGCCTGAGGCTGGGGTTGAGGCCAGGATTAAGGCTGGGACTGAGGCTAGGACTGAGGCTGGGGTTGAGGCCGGGGTTGAGGCCAGGGTTAAGGCTGAGGCTGGGGTTAAGGCAAGGGCTGGGGCTGGGCCTGAGGCTGGGGCTGAGGCTGGGCTGAGGCTGAGGCTGAGGTTGAGGCTGGAGAGTGTTTCATCTTAGCATGTGGATGTGAAAGGGTTTCCACCTCTGCAGAGGTGATTCACTGGTCACATGACCAACTCCCACCTCCTCCCCAGCTGTTCCTGAGTGGATCTGGGCTGGGAGCCACCAGACCAGCAGGATCAGACCAGCAGGATCAGACCAGCAGGATCAGACCAACAGGATCAGACCAGCAGGATCAGACCAGCAGGATCAGACCAGCAGGATCAGACCAGCAGGATCAGACCAGCAGGGCAGGGCAGGATCAGACCAGCAGGATCAGACCAGCAGGATCAGACCAGCAGGATCAGACCAGCAGGATCAGACCAGCAGGGCAGGGCAGGATCAGACCAGCAGGATCAGACCAGCAGGATCAGACCAGCAGGATCAGACCAGCAGGATCAGACCAGCAGGATCAGACCAGCAGGGCAGGGCAGGGCAGGATCAGACCAGCAGGATCAGACCAGCAGGATCAGACCAGCAGGATCAGACCAGCAGGATCAGACCAGCAGGATCAGACCAGCAGGATCAGACCAGCAGGGCAGGGCAGGGCAGGGCAGGATCAGACCAGCAGGATCAGACCAGCAGGGCAGGGCAGGATCAGACCAGCAGGATCAGACCAGCAGGATCAGACCAGCAGGATCAGACCAGCAGGATCAGACCAGCAGGGCAGGGCAGGGCAGGATCAGACCAGCAGGATCAGACCAGCAGGATCAGACCAGCAGGATCAGACCAGCAGGATCAGACCAGCAGGATCAGACCAGCAGGATCAAACCAGCAGGATCAGACCAGCAGGATCAGACCAGCAGGGCAGGAGTGATGGATACATTCTACATTCTGTTTATTCACGCCGCTGCAACTCAGAGAGAGTGAAACCTCATGTGTATTCAGAGGATCTCAGAGAACACTCTGCTCAGTGTGTAGATTCTACTCCACACACACACACACACACACACACACTTACACACACACACATTCCCTGTATGTGCCAGCAGAACAGCTCATACTGTACCAGAAGCCATCCTGAATATCCCCCAGTTTCCAAGGGAACCATCTAAGATGACAGGCGTGCACATGCGCCCTTCTTTACCTCTGTATGAAGACGTTCTGTCGCAGGAAATAATGGATTTCCGCTCGGAAATATGTTGTTGACGCTCAATGGCAATCTTGCTCTCACTAATTTGACTAGACAGTATATTATCTTGCATGGTTATGGAGGCATGGTGTGTGTGTGTGTTTGTGTATGTGTGTGTGTCAGGCTGTGTGTATGTCAGGCTGTGTGTATGTCAGGTTGTGTGTGTGTGTGTGTGTGTCAGGTTATGTGGGTATGTGGGTATTTGTGTGTGTCAGGTTGTGTGTGTGTGTGTGTGTGTGTCAGGTTATGTGGGTATTTGTGTGTGTCAGGTTGTGTGTGTCAGGTTGTGTGTGTGTGTGTGTGTCAGGTTGTGTGTGTCAGGTTGTGTGTGTCAGGTTGTGTGTGTGTGTGTGTCAGGTTGTGTGGGTATTTGTGTGTGTCAGGTTGCGTGTGTCAGGTTGTGTGTATGTGTGTGTGTCAGGTTGCGTGTGTGTTTGTGTCAGAGTGTGTGACAGTCTCCTCTCTCCTCCAGGGTTTTGACCGGAGCTGATTCAGATCCCAGCATCAACATTGATGACCCGGTCAGCGATCACTTCTTCTACCTGGTCTGGAACCAATCGGCCAAGATGAACGGCTCCATTTATCACAAGGTACAGATGGACGACCGCTTACGGGACACCTGGACATCCAGACTAGACCCTCTACTCAGGGGGCACTCACCCCCCTCTGCGCTCGTTTGTCTGAAACGTTTACCCTCCAGTAACAAAACAGCACAGAGCCGGAATCGAACCTTGATCTTTGGCTCTGTAGTTTAAAAACAACATCATACCAGTGAGTTGTAGCCCCTCCCCCCTCCCTGCTTAACCATCTCATCTCCTCTGTCCATCTCTCTCCCTCCCTCTCCTGGTCCTGTCTGACCCCGGCCAATCACAGGTCTTCAACTGCCTCCCGTGTAACTCTGTCCACAACATGAGGGAGCTGAGGGAGTTCAGTGCTCAGGAGAGGCTCTGTGATACGGATCCTGAGCAGGCCAAGCAGGAGATGGAGAAGATCCGAGGCCTCCTGGTCCACTTCCCCCTCAACTTCCTGTCTGAGGAGAACCTGCTTCCTCCTCTGGGCAGCAAGGAGGGGATGGCTCCAGTGGGACTGTGGACATAGCGCCCCCTGCAGACGTGGAGGGGCTCGACACGTACGCTGCACATGTGTGTGTGTGTGTGTTTGTGTGTGTTGGATGTGCTTATAGGAGCTATTTGAGCTAACCACTCTTTAACATGTGATGATCCATGTTTGTGACAGTGTTGTTTTCCTTAAAGCTCTGATCCATCTAACATCTGAGGAGGAAAAAGAGAAGCGATCTAGAATATCACACGGTTAGGGAACACAAAGTACTTTTATTGTTGAAAGGCTGTGTGTGTGTGTGTGTGTGTGGTGTGTGTGGTGTGTGTGTGTGTGTGTGTGTGTGGGGGTGGTTAGATGGGTGGATAGTCCTACATCCCCCCTCCTCCCCACTCTCTCACTTTCTCTCTGTCTCTCTCTCTCTCTGTGTCTCTCTCCATCCCTCTAGCGTTACCTCTCAATGCAGTGCCAGCAGATCTGTCTGAACATTTGTGGTTGTTATGGCGATGGGTATGAAGGGCTAACCAGAGTAAGAGAGAGCGGGGGAAAAGAGAAAAGAACGGGAGAGAAAAAAACGACGATCTGCTAAATCAGGAAGGATCATCAGATGGCGAGGAATAAATATGGAGGATGACTGGTTGACTGATAGACTCATTTAGTCCGTGCCAAAATATGACATGGTTCGAGGGAGGAAAGGAGAAAGGGAGGGATGCAAATATTTTCATGGGGCGCACACTTCATTTTAATCGTTTTTCTATTTTTTTTTTCTGTCACCATGACTACCAAGTTAATTATTGTTATGTAACCGATCTGTCACAGGTCCAGTACATTCCACCTACTTTTTTAAGACAAGAGGGGGGAGGGGGTGACAGCAGGCATAGGTGGGGAGGAAGTGAGGAGGGGGTGGGCGAGGGGGACGGGAGGGGAGGGGGAGGGGAGGGGGAGGCTTGTTCAAAGCAACATTTGTGTTATAGAAACAGGTTGTCTTTCAGTGCCATTCCACTTGAGGCCTGAGGTTCTCCTATGACGAGACGAGCTTTGGAGTTCATGACCTGTCACAGGGGGTCTGTAATAGAAGCACTGACACCTTCACAAATGGAGATTAAAGAGAAGAGCTCTCTGATGTCAAGCAGCAGCACATTTGTTAGCTAATTAACTTTGACCACTAACGGCCCCTTTTTCCCTTCTAGAAGCAGGTCCACGTCTATTGAAAAACACTCTCAGACATCTATCAAAACACTACGTGAAGAAATTGTAAATTGCCATGTGATTAATCACTCTTAACAGCTATGTTATTATAAGTCAAACTAAACACTGATGTGGATAAGTTATAGTTGTGTTTAAAAAGACTGAAAGTTTTGAATGTACCGTTAGTTATATTTGTCAAATTCCTGCACAGGAGAACATTCTCACGTAGCAAAGCTCTCAGTGGTCTTGAGCATTTAATGTGAAATATAAGAAATATAAACATGACAAATATATTTGTATAGTCCTTTTTACAAGCAGAGGTACAGAGGTATTCAAATATGCCCATAACTGACCCTGAACTAACCCTAAATCAACAAGTTTAACACATATAGAAAACTACCCAGGAAAAAAGCCTTATATTTTCATATAAAATATATTTACATGCATCCTAGTAAACATATTTTTACACACAAGATATATTTGTATACATTTTCTAAACATGTCTTTAACAACGCTTTGTATGTGTGTCTGTAATTTATATAAAAATATGAAAGCGATAACAGAGTAACAGTTTATTTTCTAACTGAAACAGAATAAAAACTTAACATAAACATGTTGGTGACTTTTTACAGCAGTTTATCTGATGTTTCTGATGAGATGAAGATTTATACCTCCGTTTTATTAAATATAATTTAGTCTATTATAACGGGGGAGTTTTTATATAACTTTGACTCAGAATAATACTATTTGATCTCTAAACAAACGTCCAGATGATTTGTTTGGACTTCATCTCAACCTGTCTCCACTCTAAAGAGGATCCAGAGTGATCTGGCCCTGATGGAGGCCCTAGTTTAACACTTCCAGAAAGACACAAACGGCAGAGTGTGTGTAAGTGTTTGTGTGTGTGTATGTTTGTGTGTGTTTGCGTGTGTTTGTGTGTGTGTGTGTGTATGTTTGTGTGTGTTTGTTTCTTCAGAGTGTGTGCTGGTGTGCGTGTGCGCGCGCGCGGGCGGGCGGGCGCGAGCGCGTGTGTGCTGGAGGTGACGTCACAGCAGCAGCAGCGCGCAGAGCCGCCCAGCAGCTCGAGCCTCGGGAGGAAACATGTCGGATAAATAAGTTGTGCAGTGAAACTAACTGGTGTGTGTGCGCAGAGCACACCGTGTGTGTGGATCCCACTAGCAGGGGGAAGATAGACATCGAGCCAGCTCACTACTAAGAACAGGAATCAGACCTGGTAAGTAGGAACAAGTGTGTTCTGTCGCAGTTCTCCATGTTGTGGTGAGGAAGAGGAGGAGGAGGAGGAGGAGGTTTGTTGTGATTTTCCAGAAGAGTCTTCAACATCTTAGTGCACTAATGTCATAAAGGACAAACATGAGATCTGTTTTAACCAGCTGATCATAGATATGAAGTTTTTCTCTCTTTTTTATGAGTCAGAGTCGACATTTGCTGTCATTACTGGCAGCCTAGAGAACTACACACCGTTTAGACAGGCGCTTACATGTTTAGTAAAAGACTTGGTTTGCAACATGTTGTAGGATGTGCATGCATGCATATGTGTGTGTGTGTGTGTGTGTGTGTGTGTGAGAGTGTGTGTGAGAGCTGCTTGTGTTGTGCGGGGGCAGATCTGCCTGTAATGGCAGCCTCAACACAGCTGAGCTGTTCTGCGACAAACTGAGCTGGACTACAGTTATTACAGCACTAACCTGCAGTAACCAGAGAGATCACTAACCCAGGAACACACCTGGATCACAACAAGCCTGGATTCTGGCTTCATTTCTGTTATTTCCGTGTATATCGGCTTGTTTTGCAGAGCTCAGTGTGACCGATAGAAGCGCCTGTGTGTTACTGTGTTGCATATCAACATCAGATGAAATGTTTCTGCGTGATTAAAGACAGGAGAGAAGGGTGACAGAGTCCTGATCATGATACTAACCTCTGCCACTGACTATGTTGATGTAATTGAATAGTACCAGATCAGTGATCGCCTTGTTGTGCCTCCATCAGAGGGCCACCTGTCAGGACAGGTAACCTGCTGTCTCCCCAGGGCGTGTTGCTGTGCGCCACTTTGGATTAACCAGTGTCGCAAACATGCGGCATATTGGATAGAGAATAGTTGAATAACCTGTTCTTGAATGATTTAAAGCTACAGTTTCGTTGAGCAAGAGATCCAATTGTGTGCGTCTGTGTCTGTGTGTGTGTGTGTGCCATACCTTCCTCCTATAATTGGCCTAACTTGCTTACTTGCCAGCTTCAACTTCTTCACCAGCCATGTCTGAAAACGCACCAACACGGAGTCTGGACGACATTGACCTCGCAGCTCTGAGGGTAAGTCCATTTGATTACTGGACCTCAACATGATCAGCTTCCATCTGAACTGGGATCTTGTTCATGTAGCTCCATGTTCACAAGTTCCTGTTGCAGGAAGTAAGTTATGTTGTAGTGACCAGGGGTGGGAATATCTATCATGGTCTCAAATATGCCAACCAGCTCCTGTGGATCAGGGCTAATGACCAGAGAACGTCAGCGCTTTCTCAGGATAATCTGGCCGTATTATTCTGCAGTTGTTCCCAGAATCGGTTCAAGCTATGTAGAAACCGGACAATGATTTGAACAGAACAGGGATCTGTGATCCGGTCAAACCCACCAACACACACAGGACAACGATAGACGGTGTTACAAGCTCCAACCTCCCCACAGTATTTATTACCATCTCTGTTCCTGGTATTCACTGTGAGAACCTACACATCTCAGGTGTCTGTTCAAAAAAAGTTGTGTTGAATTACCCAACCTCTTTCACTTGCCCCTTTGACACCTTCTGTTTGGTGAAAAGCACTACAAGGGGGGAGGAGGGGTGGAGGAGGGGGGCAGGTTTGGGAACAGGATTGGGAACAGGATTGGGAACAGGATTGAGCGCTGCTTGTCTTTGTCCGCTCCCCCTGTTCAGCAGGATGGTGACACAGCCACCCCAGACCTCCTCAGGGTGGCCAGTTTAGTGCTGCCTTCTGAGAGACACACGCAGCAAGCAGAGAGGAGTGAATCATCAGGGTTCAGTCTTTGATGGGTGTCCTATATAACACCCACTACCTGGTACTGACACACACAGAAAGACACACACACACACACACACAGAAGGACACACACACCCACACAGAAAGACACACTCACAAAGACAGTAAGTGTGAGAGACACTCCATAACTAACCCTAACACACTCTGAAATTGTAGCCTACGTCCTTTATAATGGCCTAGCCAGGCATATTTCAGCTGTGGAGCTTTAAAAAGGCTCACATCCATGTCTGTAGAGCTCTCCCCCCCCCCCCCCCCGTACTTTACTGTACACGCCTGTTATTGTTGACAGTCTGTTCCCATTCCCCCCCCCTCTCTCCCCCCTCCTCTCTCTTTCTCTCTCTGTTATCGCTCTCTTCCCACTCTGCGTTGAACGTGGGCGACACCACTGTCACTGAACCCCCCCCCCCCCCCCCCCCTCCTCCTCCTCCTCTAGATTGCTGTGTTCCTCCTCCTCTCTCATCCCCTGTGCTCCATCTTTCCTGGGGGGTTTATTAACACTGGGCACAGGTTTTGTGTTGATGTTGGGGGGGCTGGTGTTGGTGGGGGCTGGTGTTGGTGGGGGCTGGTGTTGGGGGGGCTGGTGTTGGTGGGGCTGGTGTTGGTGGGGGCTGGTGTTGGTGGTGCTGGTGTTTGGGCGGCTGGTGTTGGAGGGGCTGGTGTTGGTGGGGGCTGGTGTTGGGGGGGCTGGTGTTGGTGGGGCTGGTGTTGGTGGGGGCTGGTGTTGGGGGGGCTGGTGTTGGGGGGGGTTGGTGTTGGGGGTGGGGCTGGTGTTGGGGGGGCTGGTGTTGGGGGGGCTGGTATTGGGGGGGGCTGGTGTTGGGGGGGCTGGTGTTGGGGGGGCTGGTGTTGGGGGGGCTGTTGTTGGGGGGGGCTGTTGTTGGTGGGGCTGTTGTTGGGGGGGCTGGTTTTGGGGGGGCTGGTTTTGGGGGGGCTGGTTTTGGGGGGGCTGGTTTTGGGGGGGCTGGTCCTCTTCAAGGGGAAAAAAACGCTGACATTTCATATTTAGCTTGAGTCATTATCAGAGCCACTTGTGTTGAGTCCTATGGGACCTCACTGATATTCATCCGTCTATCTGGATGATGTTTCCAGTTACAGCCTACAGCCTTCGCTCTATCTCCTCTCTGGAGCGGTTTCCTTAGCACCGCGTAGCCTTGGTAACGTGGCGTAACCATAGTAACGGACTGTAGTCTTACTTGACGTGGTCCTTTGGGGGTGAGAGGCTGTTCAGAGATGTGATACATAGTTATTATTATGACTGTTGTTGTTAATGTCATTCCCAAGTTCCTGTTGCATGTTGATCTGATGTTCTGTCATGTTCTGTCATGTTCTGTCATGTTCTGTCATGTTCTCATGTTCTCCAGGACCCAGCAGGGATCTTTGAGCTGGTGGAGGTGGTGGGTAATGGAACCTACGGGCAGGTGTACAAGGTAAGACCAGAGGAGCCCTGTGTGTGTGTGTGTGTGTGTGTGTGTGAGGGGGAAATGTGATGGGACCCACGCACCAATCAGAGAGAAGCTGACGTTCTGAAAGAGTTCCGAGGTCTCAGGATTGGCTCACGCCAGCTGTTGTGAGAGGGTGTGGAGGGTTGTGATTGGCTCGTTGAGATGACCAGGTGTTCCGTCTCCTCGCCCAGGGCCGTCATGTGAAGACAGGCCAGCTGGCGGCCATCAAGGTGATGGACGTGACTGAGGAAGAGGAAGAGGAGATCAAGGCAGAGATCAACATGTTGAAGAAGTACAGTCACCACCGCAACATCGCCACATACTACGGAGCCTTCGTCAAGAAAAGCCCACCAGGACAGGATGATCAGCTCTGGGTCTGTGTGTGTGTGTGTGTGTTATCTGTCCACTGAGCGTGTGTGTGTGTGTTATCTGTCCACTGAGCGTGTGTGTGTGTGTTATCTGTCCACTGAGTGTGTGTGTGTGTGTGTTCCAGCTGGTGATGGAGTTCTGTGGAGCAGGCTCAGTGACTGACCTGGTAAAGAACACTAAGGGGAACTCTCTGAAGGAGGACTGGATCGCATACATCTGCAGGGAGATCCTGAGGGTGAGCAGCCAGCCAGTCAGCCAGCCAGCCAGCCAGTCAGCCAGCCAGCCACCATGTCCTCCTTATGACCTCCACCCACCTCTGACCTCTCCTTTGATGTGTGTGTGTGTGTGTGTGTGGTTCCAGGGTCTGTCCCACCTCCACCAACACAAGGTCATCCACAGAGACATCAAGGGTCAGAATGTTCTCCTGACTGAGAATGCAGAAGTCAAGCTGGGTCAGTTGAGGCCCCCTTTTTATCACTGTGAAAAAAACACTGTCTCGCTGCCATGGCAACTAACCCTAACAACCATTGTTACTAACCCAAGTTACCACAGTTACCGACCTAGTTACCGTAGATACTAACATAGTTACTAACCCTAACAACCATAGTTACTAACCTTAGTTGCCGTAGTTACTAACCTTAGTTGCCGTAGTTACTAACCCTAGCTACCACAGTTACCGGCCTGGTTACCGTAGTTACTGATGCGGTGTGATCTGGTCTCAGTGGACTTCGGGGTGAGCGCCCAGCTGGACCGGACCGTGGGCCGCAGGAACACCTTCATCGGGACGCCGTACTGGATGGCCCCCGAGGTGATCGCCTGTGACGAGAACCCAGACTCCACCTACGACTACCGGGTAACCCTCCATCCCCTGTCCCTCTGTCCCTCTGTCCCTCCATCCCCTGTCCCCTGTCCCTCCATCCCCTGTCCCTCTGTCCCCCTGTCCCTCCATCCCCTGTCCCTCTGTCCCCTGTCCCTCTCTGTCCCCTGGCTCTCCATCCCCTGTCCCCCTGTCCCTCCATCCCCTGGCTCTCCATCCCCTGTCCCTCTGTCCCCTGGCTCTCCATCCCCTGTCCCCCTGTCCCTCCATCCTCTGTCCCTCTGCCACTCTGCTCTGTGTGTGTGTATGTGTACAGATGTGTGGTGTGTGTGCGTGTGTGTGTAGAGCTGTGTGTGTGTATTGACTTGTGTGTCTCCACAGAGTGATATCTGGTCCTTGGGGATCACTGCTATAGAGATGGCTGAAGGAGCCCCACGTAAGCACACACACCTCTACACACACACACACACACACACACCCTCCTCCCTGGGTGTGTAGCAGCTGAGTTGTGTTTCTTCCACAGCTCTCTGTGACATGCACCCCATGAGAGCCCTGTTCCTGATCCCCAGGAACCCTCCTCCAAACTCAAGTCCAAGAAGTGGTGAGAGCGCTCCTCCTTCCTCGCCACCTCCTCCTCCCTCTTCTCCTTCTCTCCTCTCCACCTCCTCCTCCTCCCTCTCCTCCTCCCTCCTCTCCACCTCCTCCACCTCCTTCCTCTCCACCTCCTCCTCCCTTCTCTCCACCTCCTCCTACTTCCTCTCCACCTCCTCCTCCCTTCTCTCCACCTCCTCCTACTTCCTCTCCACCTCCTCCTCCCCTCTCCCTCTCCTCCCTCCTCTCCCCTCTCCTCCTCCCTCCCTCTCCTCTCCTCTCCCTCTCCTCCTCCCTCCTCCTCTCCTCTCCCCTCTCCTCCTCCCTCCCTCCTCCCTCTCCCCTCTCCTACCTCCTCTCCCCTCTCCTCCTCCCTCCCTCCTCTCCTCCTCCCTCTCCCCTCTCCTCCTCCTCCTCTCTCGGCTGTACAGACCATAGCAGTAACTGCTGTCCAGGCTGTTTGTCAGTCTTATTTTAGGAGGGCTATTTCCTCCCTCCTGCACCTCCCCTCCAGCCTGCAGTGAAGCGAGTCCTTCAGCTGGAACTAAACTGGCTCCATCTCAGCCTCTCCTCCTCTTCAGCAGCATGGGGGGGGGGGGTTAAACATACAGATTTGATGTTAAATGGGAGAGTTTGGGAGTTTAGGTACGTGTTTAAATTCACGCTTCACCATGCTGTTGATCCCCAGACACCATCTGTTCTGTCTTCCTGTGGCACAGGTCAGACAGGAAGTGGAACAAAAATCACACTTTATCTGATCAGTGTATTCAGTAACAAGCCTTGTTCAGCATGTTGCTGTTAGGGTTAGTGTGACTGTATACGCATGCATCTCTCTCTCTCTCTCTCTCTCTCTCTCTCTCTCTCTCTCTCTCTCTCTCTCTC
>CM059338.1:6981346-6983846 GCA_030340685.1 Protosalanx chinensis | reverse complement strand
GCGCAGTAAGCTGAATCGTCAGGGCTCTCCTAAGATCTGCACCACCGTGTCTGACACCGCCCTCCAGTCACGCTCCGACGCCGGCCAATCAGGGAGCAGCCAGGCCGCTCAGACCCCGCCCATGCAGCGGCCTGTTGAACCCCAGGGCGGGCAGGGCAAGGTGTGTGTGTGTGTGTGTGTGTGTACCTACTCTGCTACCCTGATTAACACAAAGCCTTTTCCTGATCTACCTGCCTTCATTAACTCTGTCTGCTTCTTTCTTTCATCCTTCACATCTTCATTTCACTCCTTCATATTTCCCTTTCCCCCTGCTCCTCCTCTTCTCCTCCCCTCCCCTCCCCTCTCCTCCCCTCCCCTCTCCTCCCCTCTCCTCCCCTCTCCTCCCCTCTCCTCCCCTCCCCTCTCCTCCCCTCTCCTCCCCTCTCCTCCCCTCCCCTCCCCTCTCCTCCCTCTCCTCCCCTCTCCTCCCCTGCTCCTCCTCTTCTCCTCCCCTCCCCTCCCCTCTCCTCCCCTCCCCTCTCCTCCCCTCTCCTCCCCTCTCCTCCCCTCTCCTCCCCTCCCCTCTCCTCCCCTCTCCTCCCCTCCCCTCCCCTCTCCTCCCCTCTCCTCCCCTCTCCTCCTCTTCTCCTCTCCCCCTCCCTCCCCCTCCCCCCCCCCTGGCCTCTCCAGTTCCAGATGGCTCATCTGGTTCCTCTGAAGCCCTATGCAGCTCCAGTCCCTCGCTCTCAGTCCCTGTGTGACCAGCCCACTAAGACCATGTCCGCCTTCCCCACCCAGGACCCCGCCCCCGCCCCCACGCCCCGCCCCCTCCACTCCAGGGAACTGGTACGCCAGAACTCTGACCCCACCTCCGAGAGCCCCGCCCCCCTCACTCGACCAATGAGGGATGACCGCGGCCCCTGGATCCGCCTTCCCGAGGAACAGCCTCCCAAGGTGAGTGGGGGCGGGGCACTGGGTTGCCCTAAGGTGCACTAGAGGATGTGATGTAACAGGAAGTGGCGTTGTGTTCAGATCCCTCAGAGGACAGCGTCCATCGCCACCGCCCTCAACACCAACCTCTCCTCCGGCATCAGACACCCCGTCAGAGCCAGGTAACACTGTCACCCAGGCAACAGTCACCCTGGTAATACTGTCACCCTGGTAACCCAGACAGACAGATAGCCATGCAGAGATGCCAGGGATGAGCAGAGCAGGGTGTCATGTGCTGTCTCTCTCTCTCTCTCTCTCTGTCTCTCTCTCTGTCTCTCTCTCTCTCTCTGTCTCTCTCTCTCTCTGTCTCTCTCTCTCTCTGTCTCTCTCTCTGTCTCTCTCTCTCTCTCTGTCTCTGTCTCTCTGTCTCTCTGTCTCTCTCTCTCTCTGTCTCTCTCTCTGTCTCTCTCTCTGTCTCTCTCTCTCTGTCTCTCTCTCTCTGTCTCTCTCTCTCTCTCTCTGTCTCTCTCTCTCTGTCTCTCTCTCTGTCTCTCTCTCTCTGTCTCTCTCTCTCTGTCTCTCTCTCTCTCTGTCTCTCTCTCTGTCTCTCTCTCTCTGTCTCTCTCCTCTGCAGTAATCCAGATCTCAGCCGCAACGACCGCTGGGAGAGAGGAGACGCCATGAGCATCGTGTCCAACCTGCCCCAGACCGGCTCTCTGGAGAGACACCGCATCCTCAGTGAGTCAGTCTCTCTCTGACTCAGCGAGTCAGTCTCTCTCTGACTCAGCGAGTCAGTCTCTCTCTGACTCAGCGAGTCAGTCTCTCTCTGACTCAGCGAGTCAGTCTCTCTCTGACTCAGCGAGTCAGTCTCTCTCTGACTCAGCGAGTCAGTCTCTCTCTGACTCAGCGAGTCAGTCTCTCTCTGGCTCACTGACTCAGTCTCTCTCTGGCTCACTGACTCAGTCTCTCTCTGACTCACTGACTCAGTCTCTCTCTGACTCACTGACTCAGTCTCTCTCTGACTCAGCGAGTCAGTCTCTCTCTGACTCAGCGAGTCAGTCTCTCTCTGACTCAGTGAGTCTCTCATTGTTCCAGCTTCACCATGTGAGTCGTTCTTTCAGGCTCATCCAAGATGGACTCTCCCATCCTGTCCCACGATGGACGCCACAAACCTGGAGAGTCCCGCACGTCCTCCCGGCCCAGCCGCCCTGCGGTGAGTCACCCCTGACTCCTAAAGCTTCCAATTAACACCTCTGCATGGGTCTTGACCCCCCCCCCCCCCCTTCTCTACACTCACCCCACCACGCCTGGATCCCTTCTCTCCACTACTGCTGTCAGACAGGAAGTCATCCTAAGCGGAAATCAAGAACATACTTAAGCTTAGACCCACCCAGCAGATGCACATGCATACTTAACGTTTATATTAAAGTATGAACGTACAAAACTCGTACGATTTTAAGTGGCCGTATAAAGGTTGTGAAAATGTAAGCCGTCTTTTAGAAGATGGAGACCATCTTCGCTTTTCCTTTTTTTCCGCTTGGGATATCTCCTATCTGCACTGCCTCTTCTGGGAAACACACCTACACTAACT
>CM059338.1:6945182-6975182 GCA_030340685.1 Protosalanx chinensis | reverse complement strand
CTATCAGGGATCAGAAGTTAAGACTTAATAACACAATTTTCTTTTTCTCAGAGTACAAAGTGTCAGTACATGATGGAGACGATTACGGGCGAAAACAACCAGGCGTGGAAGAAGAACCAAAAGTCCAAGAGGAAATCCCCACGTTTGAGTTTGAGATGAACCCCCCAGCTGGTCACGAGAAGGACTTAGACCTCATCCAGGTCCTGGATGACGAGGAGCTCAAACGAGGAGAGGTGAAGATCGAAGACGACTCGGACACGCCTGCTCTGGACCCCCACAACCCCGAGGCTCCAGACCAGCACCAGGCCCAGATCACCGTCCCCATTGACGACGCCGATGCAGAGGCTAGTCTGATGAGCTTCGCCCCCATGCCTGGAGTCGACCCTGGGTACCTGGGCCCTGTGCAGATGGAGAGAGAAACCTCCGACAAGGTTCACCGCTGCAACGTTTGTGGGCGTGGCTTCCGCCGCTTTTACTGCCTGAAAACGCACCAACGCATCCACACGGGGGAGCGGCCTTACCCCTGCCGCTACTGCGAGAAGCGTTTCCGTCATCTGGACAGCTTGCACAAGCACCAGCGCATCCACACAGGGGAGAGGCCTTACCGCTGTGCCCAGTGTGGGTGCTGCTTCAGGGAGCTGGGGCAGCTGAAGAAACACAGGCTGACCCACACTCCTGAGCCCCCTGCTGCCCCCCACCCCTCGCTCTCCCTCCTCCAGGCTGGACCCTCTTACACCTGGCCTCATCTCAGCTCTCAGTCCATGGACTCCACTTGATCAGACTGATGTTCAGGAGGAGAGTGGGCTTGTACATGAGTGCTATAACGTTGACCTACCTGCTTTTGGAAAGTTTGTATTAGTAACTTGTCTTCCCCCCCCCGCCTTACACACGAACACACACACATACACATTTTTATATTAACAACATTATATTTAAAGGCTGCCGCATCAAGGTTGCCTGCTAATGTTGATGGAATTTGTGATGTTTATTGGGTTGTGTAGAGAGATGCAAGGTCAGGGGTAAAGCATTCCACTGCAGATACTGAATCAGTCAAATCACCCCTGGAAGTCATTTATGATAAAGGCATCTGCCAAGGTATTATGTTTCTTTTCATATTTTTTTCTTCTGGTGTGTGTGTGTATAAGATGGTTTTGATCTTCTTTTTTTATCTGTGCATGATGAAGATGATTATAAGGTAGATGTAATTCTAGAATGTTGGAGCATAACAGGAATCGTGCTGCCCAATGGTTAGAGCATTTGACTGTAGTTTACAGGGTCAAATCCTCCTGTACTGTAAATTGCTTTGGATAAAAGTGTATGCTAACAAATGCATTGTCATTACCTTATTTTGTTCAAACAACAAATTAATGTAGTTAATAAATTATGAAAGAGTCTTGATTCAGCAGTTTACTATGTTATGTATTTTCCAGTTAAGAACCCTACTAACATTGATTGACCATTTACTGTAAAGTTAATATATTCACAGTATTAATAAAACAGTTTTTTTCTGTGAACAACAATACAATTTGAAGTTTTATTTGATTTCTTTACATAGTTCTAACATCTGTATTGTTAATGTATAAAAAGGCACAGTTGCATGGTTTACGAAATCATCTTTCTCACTGAATAAACCTTCAACAGAATAGAATAATAGAATAGTATAGAATAGAATAGTAGAATAGTACAGAATAGTAGAATAGTACAGAATAGTAGAATAGTATAGAATAAAATATTAGAATTGTATAGTAGAATAGGACAGAATAGTATAGAATAAAATATTAGAATAGTATAGTAGAATAGGACAGAATAGTATAGAATAAAATATTAGAATAGTATAGTAAAATAGGACAGAATAGTAGAATAGAATAGTAAAATAGAATATTAGAATAGTATAGTAGAATAGGACAGAATAGTAGAATAGAATAGTAAAATAGTATAGAATAGAATATTAGAATAGTATAGTAGAATAGGACAGAATAGTAGAATAGAATAGTAAAATAGTCACACTTGGCTGCAACAACAAACTGATGCCTTTTTGTGTCTATATTCCTAGAAACAGCCCCACCCTTCATTAACATGTATTTGTGATATATTTCTGCCCCCCCCCCCCCCCTGCCTCTCCCTGCCTCTCCCTCCCCCTGCCTCTCCCTGCCTCTCCCTCCCCCCTGCCCCTGCCTCTCCCTCCCCCTGCCCCTGCCTCTCCCTGCCTCTCCCTCCCCCTGCCCCTGCCTCTCCCTCCCCCTGCCCCTGCCTCTCCCTGCCTCTCCCTCCCCCCTGCCCCTGCCTCTCCCTCCCCCCTGCCCCTGCCTCTCCCTGCCTCTCCCTCCCCCCTGCCCCTGCCTCTCCCTTCCCCCTGCCTCTCCCTGCCCCTCCTGCCTCCCCTGCCTCTCCCTGCCCTGCCTCTCCCTGCCCTGCCCCCCCCCCCCCCGAGTCACATGAACACGTTACTGTCCCGTGATCAACTCTGAGAACCCGAATATTAGGGATGAGAGCATCGGGTGAAGAACCTAGTTCAATGTCCGTACGGGGACTTGATTCTCTGACTGTTAGCAGAGTTACTTTAAACCACCGGACTGTTTAAATGCACATTTTGAAGCAATGAACTGACCCTGGACATCAGTGTCCTGGATAAACTGAGACTAAATATTTCAAATGAAGAAGTTTAACACGCGGAAGTACTGATCACCCAGGACCAAACTGCGCATGCTCCAAAGGTGAGCTATTTATTTGATGTATTTATGTTTTTATGCACAATTCATAACACAAAATAATCCCACGTCAAAAAACGTACACGATGCAAATTCAAAGGTGGCGGATTAGATACAGGAACATCTGGCGCGGAGGAGATACCGCAATAAGAAATCTACTTCCCCTTTTCTGGATGGCTGCTAAAATAAGGTTTATTAAACTGCGACTTATACACCAGAGTGACTTCAGATGATCTAAGAACACAACTTGTAACCTTTGAGTGTCCGCAAAGTGTGTGTTGTCCTAAACACACTGTGCTGCCTGGACGGTAGGTTATTGATCTGAATACTGCTTAAACTGCAGATCATTTATGCAGGAAAGGGTTAGTAGTATAGTTACTGCCTTGTATTAAAGTAACTATGCTGTGAATTAGGTGTGAAAAGTAAACCTTATACTTGATGTAGTTTGAACTTATACTTGATGTAGTTTGAACTTATACTTGATGTAGTTTGAACTTCATGTGTTAAACATTCATTTGCAATTTGATTTTTTTCAACGTGAAAGAATTCCAAAATATTGTTTCTGTTTCTCGTCAAACAGGTTTACATGAACCACAAAGTAGGTTATAAGCAACAGTGAGATGTCTGAACAGACCCCCCTCCTATCCCATGGGGTGTGTGGTCTGCCGGTCTGCCTGGGCCCCGGGGACCCTGGGCTCCTGGGGGACACCCAGGCCCCCCCTGCCTCTCCAAGGAAGCTCAACACCTTCTTCGGGGTGATGGTGCCCCACCATCCTGTCCATGTTCAGTATCATACTCTTTCTACGAACGGGTGAGCAGGAACATTTCTAATATATTTATTATCGTAAATGGTCTTTCTAGTACTCAAAGCCCTATTAGTGTTATAGTAGTGTTGTACTCGTGTTGTTGAACTTTACTGTGTACTACTGTAGCTGAACTGTCATCGTTTCACTGTAGTCCATGTATTTTTGTCTTTGCCGCTTTGCTTGGATACTGAGATGTGGTTACGTTGGGGTGATTTTTTTAACTACTCACAGGAAACACCTTGTATCAGCTAAAGCGTCTGCTAAATGAAGCATAATTCAACGTATACCATCCTAATACTCCTGTATATGAACCTAGCTGGGGGTCTAACTGGCAGTGATGTGAAGCTGTATAAAGTTCTTGATGTGTTGGTTTTTGGTCTCTCCAGGTTTTGTGGTAGGTCATGCAGGTCTGCTGCAGGGCTTGATGATGCTGGTGGTCGCCTACACCATCATCTCTCTCACCATCCTGTCCATCTGTGCCATCTCCACTAACGGGGCTGTGCAGGGAGGGGGCGCCTACTGTATCCTACCTTGCACTCCAGATACACACACACACACACACACACACACACACACCAACACACACCAACATGCACACATGCTAGAAGCTCCTTGACAGACATGAACCAGTCATGATAAGCCGCTCGCTGGGTCCTGAGTTTGGAGGCAGCATCGGCCTCATGTTCTTCCTGGCTAAGGTGTGTGCCTGTGGGGTGTACGTCCTCGGGCTGGTGGAGGCCATCCTGGATGTGTTTGGTCAAGACCCAGGTGTGTTACGTTACCATTTATTTTAATTTTTACCCCTTTCCAACCACTTCCCAGAATGTGTCTTTAAGTTGTTCTCCCTGTTGATGTCACCTGTCTCAACCCTGTTTAACAACTTCCTACCATGTGTAGAATACTTCGATCGGTTTGAACAAGCCTGAATGTCTCTCTCCTTGTTCCCCTGCGACAGCGTTGATGGAGACGGGCGGCGTGCGCGTCCTGCCTCAGGGTTACTGGTTCACGGTGATCTACTCCTCCGCCATCTTGCTGCTTTGTCTGTTGGTGTGTCTGGTGGGGGCGCACATCTACGCCCGCACCGCCTTCCTCATCCTGCTGGTGGTGACCGTTACCGTGGTTTCCATCCTCGTCAGCCCGCTAATCGTGCCGGCCCAAGATTTCGTCATCGCTCACCGAGGCCCCCGGCAACCAGACCCACGTCTACAACGTCAGCTACACGGGCTTCAACGCCACCACGCTCAGAAACAACCTGTACTGTGAGTGTCTGGGTTCAGTCTGAACAACCAAGGGGAGGGAGGGAGGAAGGAGGGGGGGAGGAGGGAGGGGGGGGAGGAGGGAGGGGGAGAGGAGGGAGGGGGAGAGGAGGGAGGGAGGTTTGAATCTCTTGATCTGCAGTGGAATGCACGTGTGATATCCCGTTGGCGTGTATTCAAACTGTCTGACTGAAAACTGATACAAAATATCTTGTGACTTGATGATGGATGGGGACTTTTGCGCTGCGACTGTTTCTGAGATAACTTGTAGGAGAAGTATAGAAGTGTGGCCTTGGGCTTCGATTCATAGAAATCCAGCAGAGCTAGACCCACCTCTGGGCTTTAGCTGTCTGCTTTTGAGGTTTTTCGATGAGGGGGGGAAGTATAACCTCACAGATGGAGGGTGAGGTTGTTATTTTTAATCGTTTATTTACAGCCTCTTTCTTGTTCCTGTTCTCTGTTCTTCCTCCCCCAGCTGGCTATACGCTGGACTACAGCACCAACAAGGTGATGTCCTTTGCCAGTGTGTTTGCTGTCATGTTCACCAGCTGTACTGGCATCATGGCGGGCGCTAACATGTCAGGTATCAATGCTGCTCAACGAGTTAGAACGTAACATCACTAGAATACCTTTCACATCGATGGTCTATGGTCCTTATCACTGCTGGTTCAGTGGTAGGATTCTTACCTAGGACTAATAAGGGATTATTCTTTACGCACATTTATTTTCACCCAAAAACTTGTGTTCTTCTCAGGAGAGCTGAAGAACCCCAGCGTATCGATCCCCAGAGGAACCATCACAGCCGTCCTGTACACCCTCACCGTCTACGTCCTCCTCTTCCTCCTCGTCAGCGCCACCTGTGACAGGTGAGCTTCCTCGCTCCTGCGGGGGAAAAGACCCGACATGGATTCACTCTCTTGTGGATATCTAACCCCTGCTCCTGTGTGTGTGTAACCCTGTTAGAGCCCTCCTGGTTCAAGACTACGGCTTCTTCCAGCGCATTAACGTGTGGCGTCCGTTCGTCATCATCGGGGTGTACTGTGCCTCCCTGTCCGCTGCCATGAGCTCTCTGATTGGTGCTTCTCGTATCTTGCACGCCCTGGCCCTGGACCAGCTGTTTGGTGAGAGAGCGCAGCTTCCTGTCAGGTTGCAGCTGAAGGACAGGCGGGCACATGAGGCCTGAAGCAGGGAGTCAGACGGTTAGGGAGTCGGGCTAGTAATCAGAAGGTACCTGGTTCGAACCCCGGCTGTGTCAACATGACATTGTGTCCTTGAGCAAGGCACTTCCCCCTACTTGCCTCAGGGGGGATGTTACTGTACTTGCTGTAAGTCACTCTGGATAAGAGCGTCTGATGAATGACTACATAAAGCAGAAGCGTGAATCAGGAAGTTAGTTGTGTTTTGTTGAAGTTGCTGGGTAACGCTGTTGCTGGGTAACGCTCCTGTGTTATTTCTGCTTGTTGCAGGTTTGCCCCTGGCTCCAGCTGCTGTCACCTCCCGCTCAGGGAACCCCTGGGTGGCGGTCCTGTACACCTGGGGCCTGACTCAGGTGAGAGGAACAGGAAGTGAGAAGGGCTACAGGGAAGTGTTGGCTTCCACAGGAAGTGTGTCACAGTGTTCCCCTTGTGTGTGTGTGTGTGTCAGTGTGTGGTGTTTGCTGGTCAGCTGAACACCATCGCAGGCCTTGTCACTGTGTTCTATCTGCTGGCCTATGCTGCTGTGGACCTGGCCTGTCTGGCTCTGGAGTGGGCCTCTGCTCCAAACTTCAGGTACTATCAGGCCCCTCCCTGCTCTGACATCATCCACTGACATCATCCACTGACATCATCCACTGACATCATCCACTGACATCCTTCTGCTATCATCCTGCTCTCAGACCATAAGGGACAGTGAATCTTTACCGGTCAGTCACAGGTGTGTTTCTGTGTGTGTGTGTGTGCCTGTATATGCATGTATGTGTGTGTGTGTCTGTGTGTGTCTGTGTGTGTGTGTGTATGCCTGTATATGCATGTATGTGTGTGTGTGTGCATTTGTGTGCTTGTGTGTGTGTGTGTGTGTGTATGTGTGTGTGTGCGTGTGTGTGTGTGCCAGGCCCACGTTCCAGCTGTTCTCCTGGCACACGTGTCTCCTTGGTATCGTCAGCTGCATGGTGATGATGTTCGTCATCAACCCAGTGTACTCATCAGCCAGTGTGGCTCTGCTGTTACTGCTGCTGCTGTTCCTGCACTACCGCTCTCCCACCAGCAGCTGGGGCTATATCAGCCAGGCGCTCATCTTCCACCAGGTCTGCACACACACACACACACTAAGACAGTAGATACACACACACCCATATTCCCACACATATACACTCCCACACACATGTACAGTATATCAGTGTCCTCTCTCACCTGTGCAGGTGCGTAAGTATCTCCTGATGCTGGACGTGAGGAAGGACCATGTGAAGTTCTGGAGGCCTCAGGTGCTGCTGATGGTGGCTAACCCTCGCTCATCCTGCCAGCTCATCAACTTTGTGAACCAGCTGAAGAAGGGAGGCCTGTTTGTGTTGGGTCACGTCCAGCTGGGAGATCTAGGTAGCTGTTACTAAGAATCCTTAGGTTTAAAAAAAATCATGATTTCAAATCATGATTTTTTAAAGCATGTGTTGTTTATCAGAGATGTTTGCCAAATCTTTCTGGGGTTTTTTGGGGGTGGGATGGATGGTTGCCATGACAGTGTGTTGTCTTGGTTGCAGACTCGCTGCCCTCTGACCCCGTCCAGCAGCAGTATAACTTCTGGTTGAGCCTGGTGGATAAACTGGGAGTGAAGGCCTTCGTAGATCTCACTCTGTCTCTGTCTGTCAGGCAGGGAACACAACACCTGCTGCGTATCACCGGACTAGGTGGGACACACACACACATCACACACACACACACACACATCACACACACATCACACACACATCACACACACACACACACACACACATCACACACACATCACACACACACACATCACACACATCACACACATCACACACATCACACACATCACACACATCACACACACACACATCACACATACATCACACACACACATCACACACACACACATCACACACACATCACACACACACATCACACACACACACACACACATCACACACACACACACACACACACACACACATCACACACACATCACACACACACACACACACATCACACACACACACACACACACATCACACACACATCACACACACACACACATCACACACACACACACATCACACACACACACACACACACACATCACACACATCACACACATCACACACACACACATCACACACATTACACTCACACACATACACATCACATACATCACACACTCCTCCTCCCTTCCTCCTCCTCACCTCCTCCTCCCCTCCTCCTCCTCCTCCTCCCCTCCTCCTCCCCTCCTCCTCCTCCTCCTCCCCTCCTCCTCCCCTCCTCCCCTCCTCCTCCTCCCCTCCTCCTCCCCTCCTCCCCTCCTCCTCCTCCCCTCCTCCTCCCCTCCTCCTCCTCCTCCTCCTCCTCCTCCTCCCTGCAGGAGGCATGAAGCCGAACACTCTGGTCCTGGGCTTCTACGACAGCAGCACCCCGGAGGACTACTTCCTGCATGACCCAGCGTTCTGCTCCTCCTCGCCGGGCTCCTCCCTCGGAGGGGACAACTTTGGCGTGGACCTCCCCTCCCTCCAGGCCCACTTCCCCCCCGTGCGCCACACGGAGAGCCCTCGCTGGCTGAGCGCCGACGAGTACGTGGGCATCATCTCGGACGCCATCAAGATGAACAAGAACGTGTGCCTGGGCCGCTACTTCTTCCAGCTGGAGGGCGAGGGGCGGGAGAGCCGCACCGAGGGGGCGGAGAGGACCATCGACGTGTGGCCCCTGGACCTCCTGAGGCCGGGGACCGGGGCCCTCGTGGATGTGTGCAGCCTCTTCCTGCTCCAGATGGCCTGCGTTCTCAACATGGCCACCAGGTGGCGCCATGCCAGGATGAGGATCTTCCTGTGCGTGGAGGCTGAGTCAGGTGACCAGGGCTGGGTGGCGAAGGAGGAGACCTTCAGGGAGCTGCTGAGCAAGCTGAGGATCAGAGCCTCCATCAAGATCGTCCCCTGGGACGCCGTGGCGCAGCTCTGCGGCCGGAGACCCGAGCCTGACAACGCCAAGATGGCCCCCGTTCTCTCCGAGCGTTTCCTGTCCGCTGTCAACCACCTGCTGATGGACTACAGCTCCCAGGCTGCCGTGCGCTTCCTGTATCTGCCCCGCCCACCCACGCTGTCCAGCCAATCGCAGCAGTACCTGGCTCAGCTGGACGTGATGACTCAAGGCTTAGGCCCCACCCTCCTGATTCACGGGCTCACCCCAGTCACATGCACCGACCTCTGACCTCTGGGACATTTTTCTCGTTGTGTAACTAAATGTACCGTCAGGACAAAAAGTGTATGACATACCGGTGATATTTATTAGGATCAATGCGCACAGCATCATATAAAGGGATGTTTATATATCGGTACTGTTCTATAAGCACAGTACAAACACTAAGGGAACATCATCACAGATAACCAGACACGTTTTCAAAGGTGCTTATTTTTCTGTAGTTCTCTAATGTATACAGTATATTTGTTTTAATTTGGAACAAGGTTACATTTAGTTTTTTTGTCATTATGGTTCAAGGATACATTCTAGGTTTCCAGTTGGTCATCATTCCTTCTTGTCTAAACCCGATCTTTTTAATCCGTATCCAAATAATTTTTTATTTGCCTTGCAAGATACACAAACACGGAATTTACTTTGGCCGGCTGGAACAAACAAAGAACATATATAGGACTTAAATGTAAAGATTTTTTGGGACAAAAACAACGTTTTAACTTAGTTTAACATCCACTTCCTGTACACCTGTACACCAATAGAACAGTAGTTGCTTCTCTCTCGTCCAATAGCATCTCTTTCTTCTCTCGTCCAATAGCTTCTCTTTCTTCTCTGGTCCAATAGCATCTCTTCCCTTTATGTTCAGGACCTACACAGATTTTTATTTATTGATTTTTTTCCATTCAAAAAGTTACTTTGGTGTACATGATACGTGACTTATATGTTGTTTTATTGCGATAAGATAATGATGCTTTTGTCAAATATATTTCCGTTATAACGTGTTACACTGTAATATATATACTTGAAGACAACAAAAAAAAAACAAATTTGAGTGTTTATAAGATATAAATATAATTACAAATATATATACAAATTCGTTCAAATGTTTCTCTTGGTGTTGAAATGTACAGTAACTATGTAATCGATGGCCTCTACAAACAGTCCACATCCAGAGAAGACCAGAGACACGATGAAGATGTGATGAAGCTGAACCTGTTTCTTTACAAGGGAAACTTCAGGGACTTTTATTAGATTCGATTAGATAAACCTTTATTTGTCCTATTTATCCACGTTAATGTAGAACCCTGCCAACATAACATGTCATGGGAATCACGTTTCAAGGTCGGTGTTATCTTGCTAGACTTTTTCTTTTTTTATTTGTATATGGCTCTCTGGCTTCACCTATGACAGGGAAAACGAAACTCAACAATCAAAACGAAACTTAGAAACACGAAGAAAGAAGAATAGACGGGAGGGACTTATTGTCACTATTTGTAAGTGATTTTGCTGCATAAGAATTTTCAGTCCTAGCAACGTCCCTGGATTCGACTATGGAAAACTCGAATGGTAAGTGGAGATCATACAGAAGTTATTTATTTGTACCACATATAAAATATCAGCTAAATAGTACGACAAAGATCACTATAAATACCATACAGAAACTTTTTTGTTTTATTTCTTAACGCATAGTCGACTGCTGAATGTTTACGGTTGTCCCCACATGACAGTACTATAAGCCCTATAGCGAATAATAATCATTAATGCAAAACTATATAAACAGCCCTAAAGTAAATTGTAAACGGGTATCAAACGTAGATCGAGGCAGAAAAAAATATAATTCTAAATAGACCCCGTTTTTTTCCTGGTTGCCCAGATGAACTGAGGATCGTCCTGCTGGGTAAGACGGGAGCAGGGAAAAGCAGTGTAGGAAACACACTTCTGAGCACAGAAGCCTTCGGCACTAAATGTTCCTCCGGGTCTCAAACTCAAATCTGTGCCCGTGCGGAAGATGTTGTCTGTGGGCGGAAGGTCGTCGTGATCGACACCCCCGGGATCTTTGACACCAGTAGACCTGAGGAGGACTTGAAGATGGAGTTGGTGTCGTGTCTGACGGAATGCGCCCCTGGGCCACATGCCTTTGTACTGGTGCTGGAGGTGGACAGATACACTCCAGAGAGCAGGGAGACGGTGAGGAAGATCTGGGGGTGTTTTGGGGAAGAGGCATGGAAACACACGGTTGTTCTCTTCACGCACGGTGACAAACTCGAAGAGAACATGAAAATTGAAGACTTCTTAGAGGACGACCTGAGGACGAATGATCTCCAAACAAACCAGAAGATGGACGACTTGAAAACAATCAAAAGTGTTGTGGAGGCCTGTGGAAACAGAGTGCACGTGATCGACAATAAATACTGGACGAATAGTATCAGTCAGGAAGTTGAGAGGCTGATGGCGACATGCAGCTTGAGTGAAGCTCAGGCCCAGTCAATCACCAACATACTGCAGACAGGCGAGTCTGGTAAACCCACCTACCGGAGTAACGACTACCAAGTGTCTCAGTTGATAGGAACCATTTGCCAAATGGAGGAGAATGGTGGATACTACACCAACCCGGCTCTGCAGAAGATGGCTGAAGCGATCGAGGCGGAGGTGAAGAAGATTGAGGCAGAGCTGAGGGAGGAAGGTCAGAAGCAGGATGTGGTGGAGATCAGAAGACGAGCCAGGGAGAGGGTGAGGAACAGGGCCTTGAGGATGTTATCGGGCATGGGTACAGGGGTGCTGATGGGTGCCCTCCTCGGTGCGGTGTTCGGATCAACGCTGCCCGTCGTCCTGGTGACGGGTCTGCTGACCGGAATGGTTAACCAACTAATCCAGGAGTTACGAGATGGAGGGGACAAACCTCTGCTGTCTCAAGGAAAAAACATGTGTGCAGGAATCCCAGTAGCAGTTGCCACGACGAAGAGTTTACTGAAAAACTGCAAAGATCTAATGACAGCAGCAAGAATCACTGGTGAAACAGCAGGCAAGGCGGCTGGTGGGGCAGTTGGCAGGGCGGTTGGCGGGGCAGTGGCTGTCGACTCTGCGACAACGGGGGTAACTCTGGGGGCAGCTGCAGGGATTGGGGTGGCTGTGGTGGCCGGGGTCATGGCCACTGCGGGAGGGATCCAAGGGGGGATCATTGGGGCGGAAGCTGCGGAGAAGTCAGACAATCCTGATGAAGCAGCAAAGATGGCCCTGGATTCTGTCACAAGCCAGGCAGTGAAGATCGTCACAGACACCTGGGAATTAGGCCAGACGGTCTTCCAGCGTGGAGGAGAAAACAGCTAGACCTACCATCAGCTTCATACCAGACGCAAGGACCTGAACCACCCATTTGCTAGAACTAATAGAAATGCCGTCACAATTAAGGATGCACCGAGATGAAGATTCTTGGACAAAGCTGAATTTAATCATTCAGGATGCACTTGAAAATGTAAAAAATAAAAATTGTAATTGTTTTGTTGGGGGGATAATTAATATTATACTTTTTAATCCACTCCATACCTGCTCTTGAAATTTCTGATGAACAAAAGTTAAAGATTGAAAAGGTCCATTTCAGAAAGGTTTTATTTTTCAAAAATATTACATGCACTTTACCTCTATTGAGTGAGACTGGAAATTGATATACTGAATATAACTGATGTCATATAGTTAATGGGATCGTGTTTTTCTGATTATATGCATGTTTTCCGGAGAGAGAAAAAACGTGTAACTGTGCTTTTAAGATGAATATTCACCTACATTCTTAAGGCTGATGATTTAAACTACATTTATTTAATCACTTAAAAATAAAATATGGAGATCAACAAATTTACCTTTCCACAAGTGTTATTTATTTGCCTCGCTACATATAGCCTATATATATTATTTTTTTTAAATAAAAAAATCTAATGTTTCTTAAATAAAGTGCATCTGCAAGTACTGACCCTGGCTTCTCTCCAGGAACTTGTAAGAAGTTGAGGCTGATGTTGGTGGGGAAGACAGGAGCAGGTAAGAGCAGCACAGGAAACACCCTGCTGGGAGGAGGGAGCTACTTCCACACCTCCTGCCGCCCTCACGCTGACACCCAGCGGTGGAAGGTGCAAGCAGGCAGCCTGGAAGGGAGGCCTCTCACCCTGGTGGACACCCCGGGCCTGGGCACCCTGGACGGGGCTGGCAGGACAGTGAAGGAGGAGGTTATATGTGGCTTGGAGGGCGTCGCCCCCGGGCCCCATGCCTTCCTGCTGGTGCTGCGAGTCAGCAGGTTCACCCAAGAGGACAAGGCCGCGGTGCAACAATTGCAGAGGTGGTTTGGAAACCACATGTTCAGTCACACCGTTATCATGTTCACACACGGTGACGACCTGGACAAGGAGATGGACATCTGGGAACACATTAAGGCAAACACCGATCTGCGGGAGCTGGTTGAATGTTGCAGAAACAGAGTTCACGTCGTGGACAACCGGTACTGGAACGAGCGTCCAAACAACCGTAAAGTCGAACCGCTACTGAGACTGTTGGATATGAGCGGGGATGTGACTTTTCACCCGGTGCAGATGGAGAACATGTTACGTGTTGCGGCTCAGTCAGATGTCACAGGATCACCCGCCATCATGAGAGATACTCCTGACTCTGATGTTAGTGAGGACTCTGAAAGCACCTGGAGCAGAAATAACCGAGCTCAAATTAAAGGGTTAATCAGGACTGTCGATAAGATATCAGAAGAGAACGGTTATTACACCCGACGAGAACATTGCTGCATTCTGTGAGGAGGGAGGGCTTCATGAGGGGTGAATGACCGAACTTTGTACGGAGTTCATGTTTCCTAGCAACGGATAGGTGTACCTGTACCGCATAGAAAGCCAGCTGTTTTTATATCCAGGCAGAAATATAGAACATAAGCATAGTACATGGGTGTAGTTTAGCAATTCCTGCTGATTCACAGTAGTAAGGACTTCTCTTTGAAATTACAATTATTATTACAATGTCAGTGTTTGACAAAAGAACATGTTATTGCTGTTTTCTGTTTGTCTTACTGGCCAACAGGGTAAGAACATAAATCAAGTTAGATTAATAACAACACTAAGAACACTAAAACCTTTCAAAATGTTTTGACCTCTGCTTTGCAACTTTGTCTAGTGTCACTTACTTCACATCACCACTAGATGGCGACAGGTCCCTTGTAGAATCCCTCACGGTCCACAGCAAGGCTGGATCTCCAGTTTTCAAACTTACTGAAGGCTTTGGGGGAAGCCAAAGTCTAAAACACAGCACAATCTGCTTCAGTCTAAAGTGGGAATTCGTACGACTGATGACGGATACACAGACAGATAAAAACATTTGCTATTTTACGTGTATATATCAGTTTTTGGTAAAATTGTTATATCCGTTTATATCTTACATTGTGTTTGGCTCTTTCTGATTTGATGAAGGCCATCTGGACATGGGAGGTTTGCAGTGTGGGATGTGCCCCTCCTGGTGGCCAGGCTCTGTTACTACACCACTGCTGCTGCAGCTGTTAGGTCAGGATACTGTTGGTAAAGGTGGATGTTTACTCTTGAAGAGTCTGTCCTGGAGCTGAAGACTCCTCTCAGCCATCTGTCCACACATCTGCACAGCAGACGATGTCCTCCTCCTCTCCCCCTTTCCTCCTCCTCTCCCCCTTTCCTCCTCCTCTCCCCCCTCTCCTCTCCTCTCCCCTCCCCTATCTTCTACACACTCTTCTCCACCCCCTCTCCTCTCCCCTCTCTTACCTATCACCCTCCCCCCCCATCCCCCTGCTCCCCCCTCTTCCTCCCCTCTCCTCTCGGTGGGTCCTTGGCCCCGCCCTGTGTTCCAGGGCATGTTCCCCTTGGGGTGGAAGGTCATAAAGGAACATGTGTAACGCTGTAGTGTGTTCCTGTGTACAGGCAGATCGCTTGGCTGTGTTTTGATATTCAGGTATCGTTTGTCATTTTTATAGTCGTGGTGCCGTACAGTCCGTATAATCCACCAGCTAACATCAGGGAGACAGAAAGCCCTGTGCTAATAAACGTTACCAACGCTGTAGTATTGAAGCTTGTGGTTTTATTGTCCTCATTAGAGCCATTCCAGCAGACTTCTCTGGACAGACCTCAGGAGTGAGGCATTCTTCCTCCGCTAATAAAAGACGCAGTAAGACTCTTGATTTTTTTTTGTTTTTTTGTAAAAAAGAATCAAAATAAGAAGTACAATTTGAAACCAAAGCAGGAACCTAGTTGAACCTATGACAGGAACAACAGTGGACCGGTATAAGTTATATTAGCTGGTCCATGATCTCAGCATCAAGGTAAACTCTGCTGTGTGTGTGTGTGTGTGTGTGTGTGGAGGATGGGGCACCAAAGAATATCATAATCACGTTTTGTGGAGGTAGAGATCCTTGTTTGGGGGGGGGGGTAAGGGAGGGGTGGATGGGAGGATGAGGGTTGGGGCAGGAAGAAGGTGTCCCAGCCCTATGATTGGCCAGACACTGTCCTACTACACTGGGTCTCAGAGGTCACAGGTGATTGGCTCAACAGATCATGATGTCATCATAACGGGTTTCAGTTTCTGTAGTATAACATCCTGGCTTAGTCTCCATAAAAATGAATCAAATAAAAACCTTGACTCAGATAAAAGAGAACAGACGCAAACAAATAAACACGGGCAGTTCCAAATTGCTACTTTTACAACATAAAAAATAAAAAAAGATCAACAAAACAAAACTAAAGTTTCTGACGGTGGAAATGAGAGTCCCATTTCCACTTCCTGCTCTACGACTGCACAGTGAGGGGGCGTGGCTTATGTAAAGGGGAGGGCTTGTCACCATTCATGGCACCGCCCCCTTTCCCCCCAGTCTGAGTATTTAACGTTTGAACTGTACAGGTATGTTTCCACCGTCTAACAAAGATTCCTTAGTTCTCTAGTTTCTTGTCAGTTGGCGTGTCTTTGTTATTGCGATGAATCATTTCTCTAAAGATGATGTCTTCTACTGGACGTGTTATTTACAGTTAAAAAGCAAGCATGTACGTCAGTCTGCTATATACAGTCATCATTTTTTTCTTTTCTTTTGTTTTAACAGAATATACATATTTACTAATCTTCACAGCTTATTAATAATATATTCATTTATATCAATAAAGTTATTGTTTCTAATTAATACTAATATCTTTCACCCACTTGCCGAAATCCCGAAAGTGAAGTCACAGTTTATTGATATTCAATGAGGTTGTTTCGAATCCTCCTCCTGTCTCTAAACTGCTCTAGTCTGTTAGCAAATAGGATTTGATTTGAAAACAATCTTGATTGCGATTCAATTCACAGCAACCTCATAAACACACACAGGTAATGTTTCAAGTCGACAGTTTTCTGGTCTCGTTCGTCCGTCCACATCCACAGCACCCGCCCCCCCCCCCCCCCCCCCCCCCCCCCCCCCCCTCTTCTTCTCCTGCTGTCTCTCCCAGAAGACGAGGATGATCTCGGGGGTCTTAGAAACACTCAATTTCACCTCGATCGTCTGTGACTGAAGGACCCTGCATGCCCCCCCCCTCTTGACACAAGTCCTTCCTGTTTGTTTGTTAGCAGTGCCAGCGTGTGTTCTGACTCTCCCTCCAGCTAGCCTGT
The DNA here is from genome assembly GCA_030340685.1 of Protosalanx chinensis. Taxonomy (NCBI): domain Eukaryota; kingdom Metazoa; phylum Chordata; class Actinopteri; order Osmeriformes; family Salangidae; genus Protosalanx; species Protosalanx chinensis. Next base: position 6,958,599 of record CM059338.1, on the reverse strand, counting down.
CCTGTTCTCCTTAGCGATATTGAGTCGTCGTCCCCCCCCCTCTTCTCCTGCCTGGTGGGGGGGGGGGGGGGGGGGGGGGGTACATCTGGGTGGTCCTGGGATTGGACTCTGGTGGAGGTGGGTTCTGGGTGGTTTCTGGTCATAAGGCACTTGGGAAGTTTTTGGTTTTCAGGGGAGCTCTGAGGAGACCAGGGCCAGCCCGGAGCTCTGGCGCAGGGGGGGGCCAGCGTGGACGGCCTTGGGGCAGTCGGGGGTCAGGACTCGGCCGTTCTCCCCCACGCTGCCTGTGATGGACAGACGAGCCTTGTTCCTCATCGCCTCCGTGAATGTCAGCTGCAGAGAGAGAGAGAGAGGGGGGGGAGGAGGGGGGAGGGGAGGTGGGGATGGGGGGGGGAGAGGCAGGGGGGGCGGGAGGTAGGGGGAAGAGAGAGAATTAAAGAAAGGGAGACAAAGATACGTTATTCGTGAGAGGGATAGAGAGAGAGACAGTGAGAGAGACAAAGACATAGAGAGATGTTGAGAGAGAGATTTTGAGACACAGAGAGAGATATTAGACACAGATTAAAGCAGGGATTACCAATCCTGGTCCTCGAGGTCCGCTGTCCTGACAGTTTTCGATGTTTCCCTGCTCCAGCACACCAAATAAAGGGTCATTATGAGGCTTCCACAGAGCTTGATAATGACCCATTCATGAGAATCAGGTGTGCTGGAGCAGGGAAACATTCAAAACTGTCAGGACAGCGGACCTTGAGGACCAGGATTGGTGATCCCTGGATTAAAGTTACAGTGAGAGAGATGAATGAGAGAGAGAGATATATTAAAGAGTGTGTGTGTGAGAGAGACAGAATTAGACAGAAATGAGAGTGTGAAAGCCAGCCAATAAAGTTTTGTAGCAGCTTGTGGCTACATTGACCAGCACAGTTATTACAGGTGTGGTGATGGATGTGAGCGGGACAACAGGTAAGCTGACTAGGCAACAGCAGGCCCTAAAGGTGCCTCCATCACCCCCCTGGAACACATAACCACCTCAAAGACACACAGGGGACACCTGGAGACGTCTACAATTGTAATATTCATGGTCCCGGGGGAAATATCTCAGCAGGAAATCCCAAATCAATAACCTCTTAAAGCGACAGTTGCTTTATGTTCACATTCAGCCTGTGAGTCTGCAGTCTGCATGGTTATCGCTCAGAGGAATTTATGACTCAATATGGGGTCGGTTTCTCATTTAACGTCTGACACAGCTTGTGTCTGTGTGCGATGCAAGTGTGTGTGTGTGTGTGTACGATAGATGTGTGTGTGTGTGTGTCGTAGGCAACAGCAACAACATGGTCTGCAGCCAAAACAACACCAGACAAAGCGGCGGATATTACATCATCGCACACGCAACAGAGAACGCAGGAAGCTGTCACACACTTGGTCGGCGCGGCAACGCTCATGTCTCCAAGCTCAGTCTACTTACAGTAGAATAGATCTGGGGGGGGCCTAGACGGGGTGGTGGGGGGGGGGGGGGGGGGGTCCTATAACACCTCTACATCTTATCTTCCCCATCGCTCCCAAACTCAGGGAACACCTCGCTATAGGGGGCTAAGCTGTGGAGGCTGGGGGCTGGGCTGGGTCCGAGGGTGGGGCTGGGAGCGAGGCTGGGCTGGGGGCTGGTGCTGGGGGCTGGGTGGTGGTGGTGGTGGTGGTGGGGAGAGGAGGGGTGGTGGTGGGGGAGAGGAGGAGGAGAGGAGGGGTGTTCGGATGGTTCCACCTTCATTCTCTTCGCTTCGTTTCTGGACTTGTAGCAGAACTCGATGAGGGCCACCAGCATGGCCAGACCCAGGCCCCCCACTAGGATGTAGAACACCCCAGCCACGTTGCTCAGGCTCAGGGCCTGAGAGCTCTTGTCCTGGGGGGTGGGGGGGGAAGCGGGGGGGGGGGGGAGTGGAGCACAGAAGACAACCAATCAGAGAAATGGTGGTGGTGACGGAAAACACACACACACACACACATACTACACACACTACACAATTACCACAAATACTAAAACTTACACCCACATGAATCAACATTTACACACACAAGGCAGCATTTCCCACTTTAGGTCTACACTGACGCTGAACATTAAGACCTGTGCTAAACTGAGCATCACCATGCCAACTGTGTGATGTCTATCTCGTTAAGCCTGACTGTGATGTCCTGACAGCCAATTACAGAGACAAACAATTAGCTGGTGCATAAATGACTCACTCCATCCCACCGCTAGGAAGGCGATGGCTTTCTAACCTCCGTCATCTGTTCTGGAGTAATTAGACGTCGTTGTGTCTTAAACAGAGGCCGTTGCTCTCTCGCTAGTCAACCACATCAGAGAGGTTTAACTGATCCTCAAGTAACTTTGAGAGGAAACTTTAGGTTAATTAGCCGCATGCTCTGGAACGATACTATTAGTGATCCAAGCTGAGCTTGTTTTCCTGAAGGATCTTAACAGATTTACATTTAGTCATTTATCAGACGGCAAGTACAGGGACATTCCCCCCTGAGGCAAGAAGGGTGAAGTGCCTTGCCCAAGGACACAACGTCATGTTGACACAGCCAGGGTTCGAACCAGGGACCTTCTGATTACAAGCCCAATCCCCTAAACGACTGCGCCACATAGCTCTCTTGAACAGGCCTTCTTGCTAGCAGCAGAGAGAGGTATAAGTTCCTGGGTTCCTGTGTTCCTGTGTTCCTTGAACCATGGCCGTCAAAGAGTTTTTAATGACAAGCATTCTAGTGACATCATCAGTGACGTTCACCAACATAATTATCCATTATCAGCATTATTGTCTTCAATATCCTGCATCATCAGCATTATCACCTGCGCTGTATATGATCAGCATTATCGCCTGCGCTGTTGTGCGTTTATCAGCATTATCGTCTTCAGTATTCTGCATTAACAGCATTATCACCTGCGCTGTGCATTATCAGCATTATCGTCTTCAGTATTCTGCATTATCAGCATTATCACCTGCGCTGTGCATTATCAGCATTATCATCTTCACTATCCTGCATTATCAGCATTATCCCCTGCGTTGTTGTGCGTTTATCAGCATTATCGTCTTCGGTATTCTGCATTATCAGCATTATCACCTGCGCTGTGCATTATCAGCATTATCGTCTTCAGTATTCTGCATTATCAGCATTATCACCTGCGCTGTGCATTATCCGCATTATCATCTTCAGTATTCTGCATTATCAGCATTATCACCTGCGCTGTGCATTATCAGCATTATCGTCTTCAGTATTCTGCATTATCAGCATTATCACCTGCGCTGTGCATTATCAGCATTATTGTCTTCAGTATTCTACTCTATCAGCATTATCACCTGCGCTGTGCATTATCAGCATTATCGTCTTCAGTATTCTGCATTATCAGCATTATCACCTGCGCTGTGGGTGGGTGTGCATTAAGACAGTGAAGTTCCCAGACTGGTGGAGACTAACCTTACTTCCCGAGTCCTTGGGTCCACACTCGCCCTTATCGTACCACCATTTGTTTTTCAGCTTGTCTAAGACGCCTGATTCACTCAGTTTCAATACGGCAAGGTTACAGGAGTTCTTCAAACCACGTGTGTGTGAGGTGGGTGGGGGGGTGGGGAGGGGGAAATAACATAAATAACATCATAGGACATGTTATATTATGTTATTCAGTCAACAGAGCTCAACAGAGCACGCTCACAAAGTGACCCAGCCAGAGGCTCCACTCACTTACATGTCTCTATGCTCATTGGTCAGGGGGGTTAGGGAGGGGCGGAGCTACAGACATATAGGCGGGGCCCCGGGCTGTATCACTTCCTGGAACGGGGACATCCTGCCAGTGCCTCAGACGCCCAATCAGAACACGTTACCGTCAACTCAAAACTACAGTGGATTCTGATTGGCTCAGCGGAACCAATCAGAACATACCAAAGGTGATTCAGTCCTTTAGATTACCCACATATGAATCACATATGAAGGGTTATAGTTCAAATTTGGAGTCTGAACACCCCCCCCCCCACACACACACACACACACACACACACCCCAACCCCCCTGGCAGACGCCCCCGTTACCACGGCAACAGTTTCACCCGCGTTCAAAAGAAGAAGAAAAAAACAGAAAGGGGAAGAAAAAAAAAAGAGTTTTTTTGTCGACATGGTATCTAACCTTCTCCCCTCCGCCTCCGCTGCCACACTCGCCCTTGTCGTACCACCACTTGTTTTTCAATTTGTCCAACAGGCCTTGTTCATTCAGTTTTAACACGGCCAGGTTAACCGCACTTCTTGAAAACGATAAAACATATATTTGGTGAGAGGGTGAGAAAGCATCCAATTCAGGTGGGAGGGGGGGTGAGGGGGTGGGGGAGGGGGTGAGGGTGAGGGGAGGGGGTGAGGGTGAGGGGAGGGGGGGGGGGGTTGTTAAAGAAAGAGGGGTCAAGGTGTGTTAATGCTAACTAGCATTGCTGCGCTCACAGATGTTCCCACAGTCAGACGGTGACAGAACACAGACGACAGGTCGTCCAAGTGGGGTTAAAGGTCAGGAACAGGACCAGGGTCTAGGGTCTAGGGGTCAGAGGTCAAAACCTTCAATCACGTCTTTCACTTGAGTGAAAACTTTGTAATCAGCTCTTCTAGTCTCTTTAAACAAGATTATTTGTGTATGTTTGTATATAAATAATAATAATAATAACTTAATAAACACTGATGGAGATCTGTCTGTCTGTGTTCTGCTCCGACAGAATCCAGTGTTTCCATCCAGCTGAGGCTCATCCCACCATCGACCAGAACATTGGCAGAATATAACAGGAAGCAACGTCACAAAATACAACAAAGCTGACGAAGAGAAAACAAGTTAATTATCTAAAGGTAATGTATATACTGTTAAACTAGTTGTTACATTATCTAGGGTAATGTATATGAGGTGGTTGCCATGTGAACTGCCGCCACTGTGACATCATATCCTGCCGGCCGGTTTCCCTGGTGATCAGGAAGAGTGACTGACAGAAGGAGATAATCCTACAAACAACATGGCCGCTAGCGGGAGGAGTACCGTCATCTGTCAGACTCTGTTCTCTGCACTCACAGGGGGGCGGGACTTACAGGACGGAACGAGAGAGCCTGATTGGTGAACGGTGTGTTATAGTGGTTAGTGATTGGATCAATCAGAAGAGTGTTGGGATGGAAGCTGTGTTCAGGAAACAGGAAATAGTGTTTCAGTCTCGCTTTGCTTTAGAAGTCTTTCGTAAAAAAAAGAAAAAACGCAACACAAACTGTAACTGAAAAGAAACGCAATCGTCATGTTCTGATGACAAACACACACACACAGACACACACACACACAGACACACACACACACACACACACACACAGACACACACACACACACACAGACACACACACACACACACAGACACACACACAGACACACACACAGACAGACACACAGACAGACACACACACACACACACAGACACACACAGACACACACACACACAAACACACTCAATCTTCTTCCATTCAATTTGTCAATTTCCTCCAGTATGGCCCAGCCAGGCTCTATGATAGATGAGTTCCCTGGCAGAGTGAGCCTGTATCATCAGGAGGTGGTGTTACAGTGTTGTTCCAGCAGCTCTGTAAGTCCCACACACACACACACACACACACACACACACACACACACACACACACACTGACAGCCAGGATGGGACTGACTGACTGTTCACATGGCAACCAGGTAACTGTCATATCAGGTACTAGAGTCACCTGTCACATCCAAACTTAAATCAGTTGCTTTGCGCAGAACTGAAACCATCAAACAAATCCTTCATGACATTCTGATACTTTGAAGTCAAACATGGATGCCTAACAGTTCTAGAAGAGTTGGGCGGGTGCAGTTATGCATCAAAGCATGCGAGCTGGTCGTCTTAGCAACACGCAAACAAGCACAGAGCTTTACCTGACGTTGTCACTGCAACAGCAAGAGAGAGGTTAACAGCAGCCGCATGCACGCACACACACATGACCCACAGCCTCGGACAGCAACACAGCACACGCTTAGAGAAGAGGGAAGAAATGGACAGAAGAAGAGAGAGAGACAGAGAAAGAGAGAAGAAAACGAGCGAGAGAAAGACAGAGATAAATAGAGACAGAGAGAGAAGAAAGCAAGAGAGAGAAAGCGAGCGTAGAGAGAGACGGAGAGAGGGAAGAAAGTGACAGAGACAGAGAGAGAGACAGAGAGAGAGAGACAGAGAGAGAGACAGAGAGAGAGAGAGAGAGAGACAGAGAGAGAGACAGAGAGAGAGAGACAGAGAGAGAGAGACAGAGAGAGAGACAGAGAGAGAGAGAGAGAGAGAGACAGAGAGAGAGAGACAGAGACAGAGAGACAGAGAGACAGAGAGAGAGACAGAGAGAGAGACAGAGAGAGAGAGACAGAGAGACAGAGAGAGAGAGACAGAGAGAGAGAGAGAGAGAGAGAGAAAGACAGAGACAGAGAGAGAGAGAGAGAGACAGAGAAAGAGAGAGAGAGAGAGAGAGACAGAGAGAGAGACAGAGAGAGAGAGAGAGAGACAGAGAGACAGAGAGAGAGAGAGAGAGAGAGAGCGAGACAGAGAGCGAGACAGAGAGAGAGAGGGAGAGAGAGAGAGAGACAGAGAGAGAGAGACAGAGAGAGAGACAGAGAGAGAGACAGAGAGAGAGAGAGAGAGAGAGAAGTAAAAGAAGAAGGCGGCACACCAGGGAAGGTGGAATATCATAACAACACGTGGAACATATTGTCATGTTACTCCACCCACCTTAACTGTGATCCCTTAGGAGTGGCCACGCCGTAGCCTTTGGAGTCCAGGTTCCCGCCCACTTTCATGGTGTCACATGGTTTCCGCTGCTCTGTGTACTCGTTCATGGTGGACTCCAGCAGGAAGGCGTACTTTCCTTTGGACTTCCTGACCCGGGCCACGCCCTCTCCTGTCGTCTTGGTGAACACAGTGGGCTCTGCGGACTTCATGTAGCCCCACATCTTCTCGTACACTGCGATCTTGGACCTCTGGGGGTGGGGGGGAGAGGGGGTGTCGAGGATAAGGAGATGAGAGGAGAGGGCAGGGGGGGTGGAGGAGAGGGGGGGTTAGAGGGGGGTGGAGGATCAGGAGGAGAGAGGAGACAGGGTGGAGAAGAGGGGAAGGGTGGTGGTGGAGGGGGAGACAGGGAGGTGGAGGGTGGAGAAGAGGGAAAGGGTGGTGGTGGAGGGGGGGAGACAGGGAGGTGGAGGGTGGAGAAGAGGGGAAGGGTGGTGGTGGAGGGGGAGACAGGGAGGTGGAGGGTGGAGAAGAGGGGGAAGGGTGGTGGTGGAGGGGGAGACAGGGAGGTGGAGGGTGGAGAGGAGAGAGATGGAGGAAGTAGAGACCATAGCAATGCGAAGACAGAGAGAACAGGGATGTGTTTACATCGTGACAGCTCATTGGATAATAGCATTTAACCCAGTTTGCACTGGCCAATTGAACATCTAAGATGGCTTTATGTAAAATAGCTAGACCTAGAAATAGACCAATTTGTCTTCCTTTAGCAAACTTCCTTTACATGTACAATTATTTTCTCTCCCAGTTTTTTTTTTTTATTATGCTTTTTCTATTTGAATGTTTGTGTGGTTTTGATTATAAAGTTAAAGACACAGTTAACTTGATCAAACTGATCTTTAATCTGCCATTATAAAAAAAAGTATTGTTTGAACTGTCGCCTAGTTTTTTTCTCTCCACAGAACAAAATCATATTTGAAACCTTTGTCTTTTATACTCACTTCTGCAGGTTACAAACAGCAGGCCTCTAAATTCCATGTCAACATTTGCTTTGTAATGAGAAAACAAACTAATTACATTTTAAAACATTTCAGCACTTTCAAATGATCTTTTTGTTGATGTAAGGATTTACCCTCTGCCAGCCTGATATGTACTGTGTGTGTGTTTGAGTGTTTTACTGTGTGTGTGTGTTTGAGTGTTTTACCGTGTGTGTGTGTGTGTGTGTGTGTGGTGGTCTCACCCTGAAGAACTCCTTGGTAGACCCAGAGTCCAGCGTGCCGTAGGCGATGTCCGTCTGCTTGGCCAGGTCCTCAGCGCTCTCGATGGGGGACACCATCCTCTCCACGGTCAGGAAGGCAGCCAGGTTGGCCGTGTAGGACGAGATGATGATGAGGGTGAAGAACCCACCACACACCCCCCCACGATACGCCCTGACAACGACCTGGAGGAGGGGGGGGGGGGGGGGGGGGGGAGGAGGAGAGGGGGAGGAGGGGGAGGAGGGCAGTGGTATGAAAGGAAGAATGAGAACAGAGAGGGGGTGAGGTGGAGGACAGAATGAGAGGACAGGGAGGTGTGGAGGAGAGAGAACATTCTGTCAGTAACACCATCACACGGACACGATGTGGAGATATGGATGAGTCAGTGACTGAGAGAAGTTCACACAGCACGGTGCTGATTTACCCACAGAGGCCAACAGGAGGCGCTGTGACTACGCTGCCACCGCTCCACCTCTCACTGTTCACCCGCTCATTAAATCCATCTCTTTTTTACAGGGAAAATGTACTACTGTCCAAAAGTCCCCCCTTCTCCTCCTTCCTACTCTCTTTTCCCTCCCTCTTTCCCTCCCTCCCTTCCTCACTCTCTTCTCTCCTCCCTCTCTCCCTCCGTCTCTCCCTCCCTACATCCCTCCTCTCCTCTTTCCCAAGCTGAATCTGTTAATTGCCAAGATGAAAAGAGCTGGAAGTCCTTTCCAAGGAGAGAGGGGAGAGAGAGATGGAGAGAGAGATAGAGAGGGAGAGAGAGATGGAGAGAGGGAGAGAGAGAGAGAGGGAGAGAGAGAGGGAGAGAGAGATGGAGAGAGAGATAGAGAGGGAGAGCGAGATGGAGAGAGGGAGAGAGAGATGGAGAGAGAGAGAGGGAGAGAGAGAGAGAGAGGCAGAGAGAGAGAGAGGCAGAGAGAGAGAGAGAGGCAGAGAGAGAGAGGTGGAAAGAGAGGCAGAGAGAGAGAGAGGCAGAGAGAGAGAGAGAGGCAGAGAGAGAGAGGTGGAAAGAGAGGCAGAGAGAGAGAGAGGCAGAGAGAGAGAGAGAGGCAGAGAGAGAGAGGTGGAAAGAGAGGCAGAGAGAGAGAGAGGCAGAGAGAGAGAGAGAGGCAGAGAGAGAGAGGCACGTTGCTTGGCTGTTTCCTGCATGCTTGCTGGCTCAGAGGAGACAGATCACTTCATAGTCGGAACAGCGGAAGGTCGTGGAGAGAATCTTAAACAAAATGGTGCATTGGGGAGAACAAACAAGATCCCCTCAAAACACATCAGATACAGACACAGCAAGCAGCTAGCACTGCTGACAGGGAGGGAGGGGGGGAAGGGGGAGGGGGGAAGGGGGAAGGGGGAGGGGGAAGGGGGGGAGGGGGAGGAAGAACCATGTATAGACACAGTAAAAGTCATGCCACAGTAGAAAGCTCTCTTCGGTCGACTGTAGAACAGACAGTAGGAGTGCAGTAGCACATTCTGTTGAGTAGCCTGACATATTATCATTGGATTCGAATACAAATGGCATCTGCTGCTCGCTTTGAATCAACCCTTCCACTGCTCTCTCTTTCTTTTTCTCTCTCTCTCCCCAAGAGTCTCTCCCTTTTCTCCACCCCTCACTGCTGCTGCTTCTTTACATTCTTTCCTTTTATCTCTCTCCCTCCTCATCACTCTCTCTCCGTCTCTCCCTCCTCATCACTCTCTCTCCGTCTCTCCCTCCTCATCACTCTCTCTCCGTCTCTCCCTCCTCATCACTCTCTCTCCGTCTCTCCCTCCTCATCACTCTCCCTCCCTCCCTACCTCCTTTTCTCCCTCCCTCTCACTCTCCCCTTCTCGCCCTCCTCTCTCCCTTTCCTTCCTCTCCTCCTGTCTTGCCCTCCATTCCTTCTCTCCCCCTCTTTGATTGGCCTGTAGAGTGACAGCTTGTAGCATCCTGATAGGCCCAGGCCCCCATGGGGGAGGGGCTACCACGCTCACCTTTTCAGGGGTGACATGAGCTCTACAAACACAGCCAGCGGCTATGACAGCTGTGTGTGTGTGTGTGTGTGTGTGTGTGTGATTGTGTGTGTGTGTGTGTGGGTGGGTGTGTGTGTTTTTGTGTGAGTGTGTGTGTGTGTTCTTGTGTGTGTGTGTTCCTGTGTGTGTGTGTGTGTTCCTGTGTGTGTGTTCCTGTGTGTGTGTGTGTGTGTGTGTGGGTCTGTGTGGTGTGTGTGTGTGTGTGTGGGTCTGTGTGTGAGAGATAGACAGAGAGCATAGCTGAGTGTATGACAGGGTGGTGTACTGTTGATTAAGTCCTCAGATGATTGATGAAACTTAGAGCTAAATGTTCCCTGTTAACTAACAGCTTGTATCTCCAAGGATTTAAACCACTGCTGGCTGGACTCTCTCTCCCTCTCTCTCTATGTCTCTCTCTCTCTCTGCCTCTCGTAATGTATAGAGAGAGACTAGCAGAGAGACAGACTGTTGTGCAAGAACATAGAATCCTAGGAAATCACTTTGATTATTAATGTAATCGATTTCACACTGATCGTTTGTATGACTTTAATTGTTACGTTGTGATGGAAAGGGAGGGAGAGAGGGAAGGAGGGAGAGAGAGACAGGGTGGGAGAGAGACAGAGGGTGGGAGAAAGGGAAAGAGGGAGAGAGAGATATGGTGGGAGAGAGAGAGCGGGGAGAGGGAATGAGGGAGAAGGAAAGCGCAAGGAGAGAGAGAAAGAGAGGTAGAGAAAAGATGGAGGGAAAAAAGAGGGAAAGAGAAAGATGACCTTTTAAAGATTCTAAATAAATCAAAAGAGCCCCTGCTGAGAGCCCTGAGGAAACCCCTCCTCCTCTCCTTCCATCGTTCCATCTCTTCCATCTTTCTCTCTCTCCTCCTCTGCTTCCATCTCTTTCTCTCTCCATCTCTCCCTCCACCTCTCTCATTTCCTCCACATTTCACTCTACCTCCTCTTCCGTTTCAATCCAGCGCTGATTAAGAATTTAATACCTGGAAATCAATTTGACCCAACATGAGCCAATACAGATTCAGTCTAATGCTGTGGATGCTGCTCTTTCCTCTCTCTCCCTCTCTCTCGCTCTCGCGCTCTCTCTCTCTCTCTCTCTCTCTTCCCTCTCTCTCTCTCTCTCTCTCTCTCTCTCTCTCCCTCTCCCTCCCCTCCTCCTCTCTCTTATTAAGGCATGCGAAACCAATCAGTGGGGAGCAAACAGAACCTGCTCAGCGCACCTGCTCAGCAGTGCAACCAGATCACCTGCTGTACACCTGCAGAAGACCAGCCAGCATCATCTGGGATGTGTTCCCGAGGGCTTCCTGCTAACACACCTAATGTGACTGTGCATGTTATTCCAAAATATATTTTGAGGGAACACATGAATTATTCATGAAGTCTCACTCTCTCTGGTTTAGTTACGTTTAACTGGAATTTGTCGTCAATTAGAACTCTCCCATGTCACCCTTCGCTCAAAAACTCCATACCTCAGTTTCCATGGAGACCCAGCGTCACCACTGGAGATGAGCACACAAGGATATTAATCACTGAATTAATTATTATGGGGTGCCTGTAGGGATGAGAAGGCACCATTAGCCCCTGCTGAGGTGCAAAGAACCATTCTTAACCTCTCCTAGTCTCTCCTCTGCTGCTCTCAGTATACACACACTCTACACACACATACACACACACACACACTGTACAGACTTTACACACACACACACTGTACACACTGTACACACTGTACAAACTGTACAAACTGTACACACACACACACATACACATTGTACACACTGTACACACTGTACACACTGTACACACACATACACACTGTACACACACACACTGTACACACTGTACACACACACTGTACACACACACACTCACACCCTCCCCTGGGTTGTGGAGCATCATGGTAGGTGGCTGGATCTGCAGGCATGTTGAGGTGGGTGGATATGGGCTGTGAGCTGTCCATGGTGACTACATGAGAGTGGTCCTTAATGAGGGTCCTAAATCAAAATCATAGACCCACTATAGACCCCCCCCCCACACCTCAGGAGGGGGGGGCGCTATAGAAAGGACGCGGCGGGCTCTATCATTTCGATGGCGTTCTAAAGTACCTTGACGTTCTCCATCTTGTGTTTGTGGTGTCGTCTGGTGCCTCAGACACAGGGGGGGCGGGGCTGCTACAGGAGGGAGGGGCTAAACCATCTGAGACCTGCAGGCGCTGCAGACAAGCCAGGAGGACACTAAGGAACGACTGCAGACGCTGACACACACACACGCTGGGGGCAAGCCACGCCCACACCAAGCCACGCCCACACCAGCCACGCCCACACCAAGCCACGCCCACACCAGCCAGCTGATGACCACACAGGACAGCGAGCGGACAGGAAGTCAGCAGGAACTACGTCCTGTGGACGGTTCGAGCAGAACTGCACCCCTCCCCCCCCCCCCCCCCCCCCCCCCCCCCACCTCAGACAGCGCTGGACGATGAACGAACACACCAACACTGAATGTAGGACTGAGCCTCAGGACACACACACACACGTGGTCCACTGATCTAACACACACTAAGGTTACTTCACGAATGCTTGCATGAAAAACATGCTCACATGGACACACAACGCACAAACACACACACGTGTGCAAACGAAGCATGAGGAACAATATGATTGAGCACAGGCAACACTGTAACTATAAGCAGTATACTATACACTGTAACTATAAGCAGTATACTATATACTGTAACTATAAGCAGTATACTATATACTGTAACTATAAGCAGTATACTATACATTGTAGCTATAAGCAGTATACTATACACTGTAACTATAAGCAGTATACTATATACTGTAACTATAAGCAGTATACTATACACTGTAGCTATAAGCAGTATACTATACACTGTAACTATAAGCAGTATACTATACACTGTAGCTATAAGCAGTATACTATACACTGTAACTATAAGCAGTATACTATACACTGTAACTATAAGCCAGTACACTATACATTGTAGCTGTAAGCAGTATACTATACACTGTAGCTATAAGCAGTATACTATACAATCTAGCTTGAACAATATAAACTGTACACTGAAGCTGTAAACAATATAAAACTCGATTCCTGCTTGAAGATTATTACCCAAACTCTACAACACCCAAACTCTATAAAATCTCAACTCTATAACATCCAAACTCTACAGCATCTAAACTCCACAAAACTCTAAACTCTATAATACCCAAATACTGTGTGTGTGTACCTGAGTGTGTGTGTATCTGTGTATATGTGAGTGTGTGTGTGTGCTGGAGCTATGCCCCCCTCTGAGCAGTGCTAGGGCCAGCGTACCTCGGAGAGATGTCACAGCCTTGCTGCATGAACGCTCCCAGGGAGAACCA
>CM059338.1:6909667-6944682 GCA_030340685.1 Protosalanx chinensis | reverse complement strand
TTATGAAGGAGATATTTAAGCAGTGCATCTATAAACTATGATTTAACATGCAGCACTCAGTGTTAAAGGCTAACACCGTGTGTAGCTCTGTGCTAATGCGGATTTATAACTGTCAGTTATTAACTTTGAACAATTTATAAACGATTCATCTGATTTAAACGTTTAACTGAACATTAAATGGATAATAACATTTTACAGCAGTTGACATTATTAACTGGTCAGTGTTTTTAATCCATTAAGACTGGACTGAACCGTTAGCTTGCTTAGCCACCAGTGAAAAGGTCCTTGCTAACAAGCTAACAGGCTAACAGGCTAGTTACTGAAGATAAGACGCCATTTTAACCAGGTTTAACTGAAGTTACCAGCTTGTTAGAGAGTCTGGCTGGTTAAGTTCAGTCATCATTATCAGGGGAGCTTCTCCAACAAGTTAACAACTTACGCAAATACACATGCTAATAAGCTACTATTAAACATGGTGGCCAGGTTAGCTGTCTTAGCTAGCTGGTGTTGGTTAAGCTACGTTAGCTAGATGCTAATAGTCAATAAACACGCCATCACAGTGATTCCCTAACACAACTCCATCACTAGGATGATGTTCATTTTAGATCACAGATCTAAAGACAGTTGTTGAAATAAACCCTCCCTTTCTCCGCCATTTTGTCTCTAACTACGGTTTTCACACAAATGAATTCCATCTTCAGACCATCTCAGACCCTCCTAGGAGCCCCCCATAAGAGGGTGAGGAGGGGGGGAGAGAGAGGGGGAGGAAGAAGAGACACTCCTCAAAAAAGAATAATAATCCATGAAAATCTCCTTACCATCATATCTCTCGGCTTGTTCGGCCAGTTTAGCCTGATATACTAAGTGCTCTCGGTCTGCCATGGTTCTCAGGATCAGGCTGTCGATGGTGTGCGGGTGGAGGGAGAGAGGCTGGGGTGGGTTAGAGAGGCTGGGTGGGTTAGAGAGGCTGGGTGGGTTCAGTCTGTCGGTGGTTTCAGTCTGTCGGTGGTTCAGTCTGTCGGTGGTTCCCGTGGTGGTGGAGCAGCGATCCCAGTGGAGCTGCCGGTCAGCACTGGTATAAGAGATGGCGTCCGAATTCCCATCCGGGAAACCCACGCATTCCACCACCCCCCCCCCCTACCCCCCCCCCACCCCCCCCCCCCCCCCCCACCCCCCCCACCCCCCCTTCTACCCCCCTCCGACCCCCCCCCCCCCCCCCCCCCTCCTACCCACCCATACCCCCCTCCTAGCCCCCCCCCCCCCACACCTACCCCCCCCCCCACCTACCCCTCCACCCCCTCCTATCCCCCCCCACACAACCCCAACCACCACACATCCCCCTCCACTCGTCCTACCCCCCACACCCCCCCCACCCCCCCCCCTCCTACACACCCCCCCTCATCAGCTCCAGCATGGTCTCATCCTTAAGATCTCAGAACATTAGTACCTTGTCCGTGCATTCATGGATGGACTTTGAAGAACAGACACAACCTCCTTAAACATCCAATTGTATCCTGTCGTCAGGCATAAACTACGACTGATGGTTGTGTTTAGAAGGAAATCCTACCTTCAACCTGTGTTAACCTGAAAAAAAAATCCTGGGATATTAACTTTTAAAGCATCCGATGACCCGTAAACTGACATTTGACTTTAACTGTCGGCAAAGGACCCCTGTAAAAAGAATTTGAGCGGGAAATAATATTACTACATGGTTTTTGCTAATAGCTTTTTTTATTTACTAAGTATGGTAACACATTACATGCTACAAAAAATAAGGTAATTTGAATTTATATACTGTTATAGCACAATGGCACGTCGATTGAACATTTTCATTCATTTCTTTTTTTCACCAGCTCCAGTTCTCTTCACAAGAGAAGACCTATCTTACATTAAAAACATGATTAGAGTACAAAAAAAGACACACAACAATGACACAATTTTGGCACCAACAGTCAAGTTGCTGTTCCAATGTCAGATCAGGTTTTACATACACAATGTCCGACATAAGGTGCACAACAGATTCAAAAGTTGAGGATGTTTGTGAAGTGTTGAACCCATAACTGTTTTTAAAACGTTTTAAAACAGAATAGATTGGTCTTGATAAATTCAGATTAGTGGCATGATGCTCTATAACTGGGGGAGTGGCTTACAGTTCCTTAGCATGCACAGACAAAAACACACACACATGTGCACGCACACACACATCAGTACAGTGGAAACATGATGTATTGACACGGAACATTAACAGGTTAAATAACGATGGTAAAACAACTATGGAAATCAACCGATTAAACATAGTTCTGTAAAAGTTTACCCATTTGTGCTTCAGCCTGACCAAGGAGAGGTGAATGGAAACAAAGTGTTGTTCTTTAGTTCTATTAGACTTCTGAACATGTCGATGTGATGTCTGAGAGAGAGAGATGGAGAGGGAGAGAGGTAGAGAGAGGGAGAGAGAGAGAGGGAGAGAGGGAGCGAGGGAGAGAGAGAGATGGAGAGATGTAGAGAGGGAGAGATGGAGAGAGACGTTTGAAACCTGCCGATCATGCTGGTCTCCACCCGCAGCTTCGATGTAACGTGGTGCTTCTGCTCGGCCACAACAGGGACTCTAAGGCTGACTGCACTACCGTCTCTCACGACAACCAGTTGGCATGGAAACACAAGCTGGTTTTGAATGGAACATCTTGTAGTGGCTTAGTAAACATAAACGTCATGATCATACACACAGAGCTTTTCAAATAAATGCATAAAAATATGTTACAAATGACTGCAGCTTCACAAACATAACACGATAGTTGTAGGGGATATGGGAAACAGGGAAATTGATCAAATAAAATGTGCAACTAGTAATTCCAAAAGTAAACCAATTTTTTTTGATACAAAATATAAACCACGGTTTTCTGATGACATGCCCTGGGTGTGGTTCTGATTGGTTTGTTGCCTATTGACGACCCACAATGATGGACCTATGAGGAAGTAGAAAGCGAATCAACAGCTGTTCCTGTTTCCTCCCCCCCTCAGGTGTGATTGGCTAATCTCTCCCTGCCTCACTGGACATGAGCTAAAGGGGGCACGGGATGCCACTGTATGTGGGTGAGATGGACCTGGGGCAGGGGCAGGGCCTGGGGGCGGAGCCTGGGACAGGGGCAGGGCCTGGGGGCAGAGCCTGGGGCAGGGCCTGGGGGCAGAGCCTGGGGCAGGGCCTGGGGGCGGAGCCTGGGACAGGGGCAGGGCCTGGGGGCGGAGGCTGGGACAGGGGCAGGGCCTGGGGGTGGAGCCTGGGACAGGGGCAGGGCCTGGGGGCGGAGCCTGGGGCAGGGGCCTGGGGGGCAGGGCCTGGGGTCAGAGCCTGGGACAGGGGCAGGGCCTGGGACAGGGGCAGGGCCTGGGGGGCGGAGCCTGGGACCGGGGCAGGGCCTGGGGGCGGAGCCTGGGACAGGGGCAGGGCCTGGGGGCGGAGCCTGGGGCAGGAGCAGGGGCAGGGGTCGTGTCTGATTAATAACGGCGCAGCAAACAGGAAGAGACATGTAGTAAGGCAGTGACCATGTCTGGGTGCTTCTGTGTCATGTGACCAAACCGTACTGCTGCTGGGCTACAGCTGTGAGAGGCAGCAGACTGAGGAAGCCTTCTGATCCCTCCAGGATGAGAGATGGAGAAGAGAGGGAGGGGCAGGTGAGGTGGGGAGGGGGGGGGGGGGGGTTCTGGTGACAACCAGACAGCAGACAGAGATGTCTAGACGTGCCTTAATAACAGCTCTGAGGAATGTCTTCTCTTAAGCCTCTTCATTCCAGCATTCTCTCTGCTCTCTCTTAACTGGCCAGAGCCACTAGTATTGTCTTCAGGGACAGAAAACCAGGACAAGTCACATGATAGGCACAAAAATAGACATAAAACAAAAACATATAGCATGTAATGGTGTATATATATATATAATATATATTTGTCATAATTCTATCATATTTTCCATTTCATATTGGTACCAAAAAAGGACTTGATTTGTAGTGTGTCTTGCAGTGGCTGTGGGTTCATCCTGTGAGTTCTGCTGTGGAGTCCAGAGCACATGGCTGCAGTTCTCCACGTGTCCACCAGAGGTCCCCACCAGTCCCCACCAGTCCTGATGCCAGGCTCCCAAAAAACCAGGGGCTTACCCACCAGTCTGTACGAGCTCATGCACAAGTGTCTGGTCAGTGTGAAAGAGAAGCAGTGTGTGTGTGTGTGTGTGTGTGTGTGAGGGGGGGGGGTGGTGGCACGGATGCTGTAGTGTTTGTGTGTTTCGGTGTAAACTCTGTAGTGTGTGTCAATACTTAGTGTAGGTAGTTCGTAGTGAGTAAACTATTGTTTAATGAGTTAGTGAGAGTGTGTGTGGACAGACAATGAGAAAGGAACAACTTGTGAGAGACTAGAGCAATGTGTGTGTGTGTGTGTGGGGGGTGTGAGAGAGGGTGCAGCAGGGTGTGTGTGTGTGAGACAGAGAGAGCGTTGCAGCATGTTGTGTGTGTGTGAGACAGAGAGTGTGTGTCTCTCACAGTGTATCTCTCAGCTCTCCTCCTCAGGATGTTGTTGATCCAGCAGTCTAACGTGTGTGAAGGGGAAGTGACCTCGCTTGCCTTTACACTCCCCCCTCCCACTGGCCGTTCACATTGATCTTGGTCACCTTCACCATGTCTCCCACCTGCACACACCGCACGCACAACAGACACACACACACACACACACACACACACACAGGCAGAGAAGAGAAGGAGGATTAGAGTGGATGAGAGCAAAGCTGGGTAAGTTAACGTTGATCTGTCTCCAGTGAGCACGCTCAGTTTGAACACTACCACAGTTTCTGCTCATGAGCAGTAAAACTGGAGATATCCAGGAGTCTGAAACACTGACCTCAACAGACCTCAACACAGACCTCAACAGACCTCAACAAAGAGCTCAACACAGGCCTCAACACTGACCTCAACACTGACCTCAACACAGCCCTCTGTGCAGCCTGCCTATCTGCTTCTGTGTGGCCTCCACTGTTTCTGACTGAATGTTCTTTGAATGGATTTGTACAGTATGTGTGCGCGTTTGTGAATGGGTGTGTTGGCATGCAAGTGTTTGCATGTGTATGTGTGTATGTGTGTGTGTGTGTGTGTGTGTGTATGTGTGTATGTATGTATGTGTGTGTGTGTGTGTGTGTGTGCCGTGCTTTACAGAATAGGTTAGCAAACAGGCCTGTGTGCTAGCTGTGTGCATGGCTGCCTTCCCGGCTCTGCTCACATGCATGAGTAAGCGATTCAGAAGGCCTGTTCTCTCCGGGGATGGACGCAGTATGTAGGCCACAACACTGAACACTGCACAATACACTGAGAAAGAGAGAGACCAGCACGAAGAGAAACAATGAGAAGAATGAGAGCATCTGAAAAGAAACTTAGTGAAGAGGGAGAGAGATGGAGTGAGTGAGACAGACAGAGACAGAGACAAAGAGAGAGAGTGAGAGATGGAGAGAGAAGAAGAGGGAGGGGAAAAGGACAGAGGGAAAGACAGAGGGTGAGAGAGATGAAGATAGGGGAAAAAGAGAAAGAGAGAGAGAAGGAGAGTGAGAGGGTGAGAGACATGAAGATAGGGGAAAGAGAGAGAGAGAGAGAAAGAGAGAGAAGGAGAGTGAGAGGGTGAGAGACATGAAGATAGGGGAAAGAGAGGAAGAGAGAGAGAGAAAGAGAGAGAGAGAAAGAGAGAGAGAAGGAGAGTGAAAGGGTGAGCGCGACCCTTCATACCTCCAGAGCGAGGGCGGTCTTGTCGTAAGCGTTGGGCACTCTCTTCTGAATGGCGCGAGCGTAGACTGGGCCGTTCTGGAGGTTAGGGAGGGGTGTGTTCACCACAGGCTGCGCGTACTGCCCAGGGTCTCCTACAGGGGGCTGGGGCCCCGTCCCGTCCGTCACAGCCCCAGCAGGGCCCCCTGCCCCCCCCGCAGGGCCCCCCGAGGCCGAGGAGGGTGAGGAAGGCCGATACCGCTCCACGTACGGGACAGGGATCATCCCGGCACGGCCCTCCTGATTGGCTGCGTTCCACCACTGTTCCTCCGGCTTCTCCAGCACGCGCAACACATCTCCCTTGCGGAACGGAAGGTCCTCGTCGTCGTTGCCGGGGAAGTCGAAGAGAGAGCGCGCACAAACTCCGCCTCCTCGGGACGCTGGGATGCTCCTGGGACCGGCGCGGGGGAGGAGCTTATGAAGCTGCCGTGTTTGGCCTTGTTGATTGGCTCGATCAGCGTGGTAGTGTCCAGGTAGTGGATCTTGTAGAACTCCAGCAGAACAGGCAGGGCCTCAAACTCCTGGTCGCCGATACGGAAACGGGGCGGGGCCAGACCTGGAGGAGAGGGAGGGGCTTGGATCATTTCCTGTGTGATTCTGTATCTGTGGCGGACACTAAGGCTCCATGTCGAGACTTGCAGACTTCAGGTTTTGCATCACCTGGGCCTGACTCACTCAGTCAGCAGAGTATGCAGGGGGCAGCTCTGTGAGGGAGAGTCTGACTGCAGATCAGAAGGGCTCCATAGCAGGGGTGGGCAATCCTGGTCCTCGAGGGCCACCGTCTCAAAGGTTTACGATGTTTTCCCTGTTCTAGCACACCTGATTCTAATGAATGAGTTGTTATCAAGCTCTGAGGAAGCCTCATAATGACCCTTCATTAGAATCAGGTGTGCTGGAGCAGGGAAACATCTAGAACCTTCTAGACAGCGGGGCTCTGAGGACCAGGGTTGCCCACCCCTACTCTATAGCTTGAATAGACGGGAAATGAATATACTTTATAAAGACCGTGATGTATCCTAGCCAGAGAGAGACAGTCACTAATGTGGATGTGGTGTCCACGATAAAACAAAACAGCCCTCTGGATCACAATCAAGTTTCTCTGAGGTTTATTGCCCTCAACACAGAGCAGTTAACTAGCTGCTTGAGGTACAGGAAGTCATAAAGAAATATACGGCATATCAAGATAAACTTCCTGAAAAACATGAAGACCAAGTAAAGTACCTACAGGCAGGCTCACTATGGTAACTATAGTAGTCAGTGCAGTGAAATTCCCATAAGGAAGTTAAAACAGTGTGTGTGTGTGTGTGTGCGCGTGTGTGTGTGTGTGTGTGCCAGGCAAAAGCATAGAGGCACATTCCAAACACACCATTCCTAACAGTCATCCTCCAATTGTGACAGCTGGTCCATTCATTCACACAGCAGCAAGCCCAACCCACCCTCTCTCCCTTCCCTCTCTCTCCCTTCTCTCTCCCTTCCCTCTCTCCCTTCCCTCTCTCCCTTCTCTCTCTCCCTTCCCTCTCTCTCCCTTCCCTCTCTCCCTTCTCTCTCTCTCTCCCTTCCCTCTCTCTCTCCCTTCTCTCTCTCCCTTCCCTCTCTCCCTTCCCTCTCTCCCTTCTCTCTCTCCCTTCCCTCTCTCTCCCTTCCCTCTCTCTCCCGCTCAGGACGATTCAGTTTACTTTTTAACGCATTCAAATGCCACTAGCTTGATATTTGCTACACGACGTAGGAACAAATGACAAATTCATAAAAGGAACGGTCAGTCCCAGTCCCACATAATCACCCAGTCAGTCAGTTACTGCCTGAGCAGCAGCTAGTTTACTACTAAAGGTACCCAGCTTAGTCTGACCGGCCAGTGGTCAGATCAGCAACATCAGCTCCCATCCTCTGATTAAACTCTTAAGGTTTTCTTATCTGTGTTGATACATGCAGGTCCTACAAACACCCATGTTATCTACCAGCTTAGTAATTATTGACACTGGGTGGAGGAGTTAGACCTGGTTAAGAGGCAGTAGTTAGGTGGGTAGATGACTTAGTGTAGTGAACTTCACTTCAGTAGGTATATATAAACTCACCTGATCCAGATTGTCTGTTGTTGCTGATGCTGTTGATAATGTAATGAGACACTTTGGAGTTCTCAGACACAGATAAGACATAATCTCCAGGGCTGGTGATGGAGTCCCGCACCAGAAACACACCATGTCTCTGACCCTGCAGGAGGGACACCGCTTCCTGACGGCTCAGCCTGCCCCAATACCAGCTGGCACGGTCCTCTGCGTCAAAGTTACCAGCCATGAGTGCAAATCCAGTCCGAGGCTTCACGGCCTTCCCCCTCTTCTCTCTATCCGCAACTCATACACAAACTTCGGCTCACTGAGGAACACCGCATCGGGAACCTTCCAAAACGTTGGAAATTGTACAACTTTTCTCTATTTCCTGCTAAACTGAACTGTGCACCCCCTGGTTAATAATTAAATATTACCAGCCAATCTAAAATGTTTATTTGTCATAGCGGGTTATAATAAACACAATTCTTAAAGTCATCTGCTACATGAAACTCAGAGGCTGAAATGGCGGATCTGGAGGAAAAAAAGTTGACCTCATCCACCGGATGGGATGATTCCAGGCTGAGTGATGGGAACAGACGGAGCAGGCCGCCATCTTGAGAAGGTCATTTTTAGTACGACTGATCCCAAATAAACCAACATTGTAATTAGAAAAAACAATTGTTGGGTGTGAATAAAGATAAAAAAACATATGAATCGTTTACACTTAAATATGTTATATGAATATTTATGTTTATTGTTGAATATGTTAATAATGTAATCAAGTTATATTATTGTTTAGCAATAGTTGCAGTTTTAACATATTGCAGTAGATGTCAGTCAAATACTCCATTCACTTATCGTAATGCCTGAAGAATAAAATATTTATTTTATTTTTTATATTATAGATATTTTTAAAATAGTAGATTCTAGTCGTCCGGAAGCACTTGGAGAGCAACTGAGATTGCAACTATTTATATAAAAAAGATGAGTTATTATGTGTATTTGCCACACATTCAAATCCAGCAACGTGTCGGCATGTGACTCGTGCTGCATATTAAAACTAGAATCACAAAGACAACATGAGCGAATTAAGTAATGTCCAGATCACACATAAAGTAAGACAATTTAATTTAAATGAACGTGTATCCCTGAAAACTTAAATGCAGTTCGTATCTTCTCGTAAGTGAAATTAAAGTCGGTCTAAACTCGTCCAAGCCGGCAGTTTAACTATGGATATTTCCATTGATTTGTCTGATCAATATCTTGCACGAAAATAGACGCCAGATGTGAATACAGGTATAAGGGCTAAAAATATAATCATGTAACTCTTCAGTTCATGGTCATCGTCATGGTTACTGTTACCTGGTAATAAGACACACACCTCATTGGATGAATTAATCTAGGGGGTGGGGGTGGGGGGGAACACTTCTGTGTGTTTACCTCTTCTCCAACCTGCAGCCAAGCAGAACTCCCCCTTACTTATCTGTTCCTGTGGGTTGTGAGGTCTGAATGGATGATTCGCCAAGTTCACGATGTGCAACAGGTGTTTTATTTCCGTGTTCTTCCTCTGTGGTTCTGTCTGCTGCAGAATCTCTCAAACCTTTATCTTCCTTGTCTCCCTTCTCTCCCCATTCTCTCCCCCTCTCCTCTCCCCACTCCTCTCCCTCCTCCCCATCCTTTCCCCCCTCCTCCCCCTCATCTCCCTCTTCCTCTCCCTCCACAGCACGGCAGCAACATGTCATTTCAGCACTCCCCGTCTCCCCCCCTCCTCGTCCATGCCCGCCCCCCAGCTCCTCTTCCTGTTCCTGGATGGTGGGCAGGCGTCCCTGCTCGGGGCAGCGTCTCCTCAGGCCCTTGAGGAAGGCTTGCGGCAGGGAGACGATGTCCTCGTTGTTGCCCAGGTCCATCCAGGTGAGGGCGGGGAAGCAGGTCGGGTCAGCCAGGAGATCGGTGAGGGGTCGCAGCACGGCCCGGGTCAGACGGTTCCCATTCAGCACCAGAGTCTCCAGCGCCGGCAGCGCCGCCAGCGAGGGAACCAGGAGCAGCAGAGCTCTGTCAGTCAGTCCGGTGAAGCCCAGCTCCAGGCTGCGTACCCGGGGGGAGTGGAGCCTGAGGTGGGCGGAGAGGAGCTCCATGTCTTGCAGGCTCAAGGAGATGCCAGACAGCTCGACTGCTCCCCCTACAGGAGGCCCAGACAAGCTGGACTTTAAACTGGGGAGGAAGAGCAGAGGTTGACTGACATAACTGTGTATATTCTGTACTATGAAAACCCACTGGATGTATATTTGTGTATATTTCATACGTACGCCACTCAGAAAAAGAGAAACCCCTGGGTTAAACATGAAGTTACCTCGTTAACACTAAATCTGGATTCGTAGTCCAGGCCACTGGGTCTGAATATGTAACTCAACTCTAATTGACTAACTCAACCCACTCTCCCCACTCCCACTCACGTCTGACTCATCTCCTATTCCACCTCTCTCTCGACCTATCTCCCTTTCTCTCACACCCACACTCACATAAAACCTTGCTCTCTCTCTCTCCCTGTCCCTCTCTTCTTTCCTCCCCCCCTCTCTCCCTGTCCCTCTCTTCTTTCCTCCCCCCCTCTCTCCCTGTCCCTCTCTTCTTTCCTCCCCCCCTCTCTCCCTGTCCCTCTCTTCTTTCCTCCCCCCCTCTCTCCCTGTCCCTCTCTTCTTTCCTCCCCCCCTCTCTCCCTGTCCCTCTCTTCTTTCCTCCCCCCCTCTCTCCCTGTCCCTCTCTTCTTTCCTCCCCCCCTCTCTCCCTGTCCCTCTCTTCTTCCCCCCCCCCTCTCTCTCCCTGTCCCTCTCTTCCTTTTTCTCCCTCTCTCTCTCCGACCCCGCCCCTCCCCCCTCTCTCTCCCTCCCTCTCTTCCTTTCTCTTTCCCCTCTCTCCCTCCCTGTCCCTCTCTTGCTCTCTCACAGTGTCTAGTCCCTCTATCTCTGTAACAGGTTTCCTCTCCCTCCCTGTCCCTCTCTTGCTCTCTCACAGTGTCTAGTCCCTCTATCTCTGTAACAGGTTTCTCTCTCATAATGCTGTTAACACTGACTGCACCAGAAGGAAAGGCAGAGACCACGACCTCAACTAGAAGCCACTGAAAACTAAAGTCTGTTATAAACAATCTATAAACAAAACATCTGAAAACCCACATCTTTGCCTTCATCAATGAAAAATGATTTTAAATGACCAAAAGACCTATTAGGGACCACGCCCTCATCTCGTTGGTGATCTCTGCCCTTAATTGCCTCTTAACGAGGTCAGGCAATCTGTTTAACGAGGCTGTCCTGGAAATGCACACCATCCTCCATTAGCACTGACTGTGCTATTAGCGCTGACAGCATTAATGTTCCAGCACTCTATGTATCTTTCCTGTGTCCTTACAGACCGTATAGCACTGCTTAACAAATCAGAAACCAACTATTTACAGAATACAGATTTACAGTATTCTCCTTATACAGCCATTGCATATCAAGTGGATGGCTGCTGGCTGTTTTCAGGGATCAAACTGCATAATCAGCTGACAGCAGTTACAGTATGCAAGCTTATGATGGTGGGTTTAACGCATGTATTGACTCTGATATTCAGAATAGCTCCATTCATTCAGAATTGCTCCCTTCCTCCTACATGAAAAACTAAGCAGCTGGGATCTATTTGAAGAAGAATTAAGAATGTCGACTTCAGGAGAGTGTCTCCCCTAACAGCAGCATGTGGTCTGCTTTCATGTGAGGATGTGATCTTGCAGCAGCTTAATCCTGACCACAGCACCCCTCATCCTCACCACAGCAGCCCTCATCCTGACCACAGCAGCCCTCATCCTGACCACAGCAGCCCTCATTCTGACCACAGCACCCCTCATCCTCACCACAGCAGCCCTCATCCTCACCACAGCAGCCCTCATCCTGACCACAGCAGCCCTCATCCTGACTACAGCAGCCCTCATTCTGACCACAGCACCCCTCATCCTCACCACAGCAGCCCTCATCCTCACCACAGCAGCCCTCATCCTGACCACAGCAGCCCTCATCCTGACCACAGCAGCCCTCATCCTGACTACAGCAGCCCTCATCCTGACTACAGTAGCCCTCATCCTGACCACAGCAGCCCTCATCCTGACTACAGCAGCCCTCATCCTGACCACAGCAGCCCTCATCCTAGTTACAGTAGCCCTCATCCTAGTTACAGTAGCAGACTGACAAGCTCAGAACAAGCTCCCTGTCACATTCCTGCCTGCTTATCCCCTGGTAACAATAGTGCAGCATGGAAGGAATGTGGGGCAGGGAGGGAGGGAGGGAGGGAGGGAGAGAGGGAGGGAGGGAGGGAGGGAGGGAGGGAGGGAGGGAGGGAGAAAAGCTCTCTCCTCCCTCGCTCCCCATATTTGTCTCTATCTCCCTCCTTTTCTACTGATGATAAGGGCTTTTAAAAGGTTTTCAAACAACAGTATTTTACCGGTAGTTAACGCACACCTGCATCCATTAGACTCACCTAGGCTGAGGTTTGTTGCCGAAGAGGCCTTGCCGTCTCCACTGGGAGTGGGGGCTGAGGTGGTACGTCAGCTGACGACATACTTTCTCCATCGCACTCAGAGACTCTCCTTCCTGAGGGGCACAGGAGAGGATGGAGAGAATGAGAAGAGAGGAGAGGGGGTGGATGACAGCAGACATTAGTGAGAGGATAGAGGAGTCAAGTGGGGGTGGACAGACATCGTTAAAAAGACAGAAACCTTCCTTTCAGAACAGAAGTATTGTAGCACAGCATGGAGCCTCCATTATTGATCCTCGTCTCCAACCCCCTCTGGGAGGGCAGCTTGTCTAGAAAGCCCACACATTAGGCTGTGCAGTGGGCTTAGAGAAGACCGCTTCACTTCATCAATAAGAAGTATTCAAAGGGCAACAAATATGTCTGACTGGTTGTCGTTGTGTACCAGTAGAGGAACAGAGGAAGCGCTGTCCCAAGTTCTCCATTACTGGCTGCTCAAGACAAATATTCTCATCCGCTCTTTGTCGTAGATAAAAAAAACTGCTATCTGAAGGTCTTGTTTGTTTCTTTATTTTACCCTCCATCTTTCTCTCTATTATTCCACAATCGGTCTCTCTCTCTCTATCTTTCTCTCTCTCTATCTCTGTCTGTCTGTCTGTTTGTCTGTTTACCTCAGCTATTCCCAGAACTGACCTTTCCAGAAGAGGAAGCTCATGAATTGATATCTCTATTTATCTAAGCTCCTATAGTACAAACACGACCACTGCAACGGAATAGTGTGTGTGTGAGAGCAAGCGAGAGAGTGGAGGAGAGAGAGATGCAAGATGAATGGCACTGTGTGTGAGCAAGTGTGTGTGTGTGTGTGTGTGTGTGTGTGAATGGTTCATTAACTCCAGCATCAACAACAAACAGGCTTATAAGTCAAAAAAAGAGGCAGAATGAGTCATCTGGCTGGTAGGGGTGAGTGAGTGTGACAAGAAGAGAGAGAGGAAGAGAGGAAGAGAAGAAGAGAAAATAAAAATATATATCTCTAAAAATATATATCTCTAAGAGAAAGGGGTGGAGGGTAGGAGACGGAGAGGTGGAAGGAGGGAGAAAGAGAGGGAGAGAGGGAGAGAGAGAGAGGGAGAGAGGGGGACTTCCTAAGGGCCCTAGGTGATATTTGTGTTTCTGACCCTCTGATTTGAGCAGATATCTTGACAGACACATCTGCTGAAGTGAAACTCCCTGTAGGAAGCAACAAGTATAGAAATATCTGGATTAATAAAGTAAAATGTCATTGCAATTATTTTTGGATCGAGGGTGTGTGGGTTGACGTGTGTGTGTGTCTGTGTGTGTGTGTGTGTCTGTGTGTGTCTGTGAAAGAAAGACAGAGAGAGGAAGACAAAGAGAGGATGAGGGAGGGAAAGAGAGAGAGAGTGACCCTCCGGCTGTGGTGAGCTAAAGAAAATCAGTGTGTAAGTCTTGTTCCCAGCATGGTCATAAACACGACAGGGCCTGGCAGAATACAAGCCCTCTGAGAACAGGAACTAAACATAGGACTTCCACAATCCACGTACACACAGGAAAGATGACAGAGGGAAGACAAGGGAGAGAGAGGGGAGGGGGAGAGAGGGAAGACAAGGGAGAGAGAGGGGAGGGGGAGAGAGGGAAGACAAGGGAGAGAGAGGGGAGGGGGAGAGAGGGAAGACAGGGGAGAGAGAGGGGAGGGGGAGAGAGGGAAGACAAGGGAGAGAGAGGGGAGGGGGAGAGAGAGGAGGTTGGAGGAACAGGAAGGAATTTGTTTTGTTATGGACAAACTAATGTAAAGCCAGACAGGTAGACAGACAGACAGGCAGGCAGGCAGGCCAGTGGACAGTCGGGCGAGCAGACAGACAGACAGGTAGACAGACAGGCAGGCAGGCCAGTGGACAGTCGGACGAGCAGACAGACAGACAGACAGGCAGGCAGGCAGGCCAGTGGACAGTCACACAGGTAGACACACAGATTGCTGGACGGGCAGACAGACAGATAGACAGACAGACAGGACCCACCGTCTTGGGGCAGTGAACGTATCTGACCAGCATGAGGATGAGCTGGTGAGTGATGGGGTCCACCAGGTTCCCTAAACTGGTAGAACTCTGCAGAACCTCATCCAGAGAGGTAGCCTCCATCCCCAGGTCCTGTACACACACACACACCCCCGCACCCAATGATGTCTATACCAAAACCATGGACATCGATTCCCCATGGGGTGTTGGGCTGAACCATATGCTGCTGCACAGATGGATGAAGCATGTGTGCCTATTATAAGGGCCCTTTGGAATTATCTTTATTGATTGGCAGCTGGTTCAGGCAGCGTGTTGGTGATTGAAGGGGCGCGTGCAGCGTCATGGTTTTACCTCAGTTACTGTAACTTCTTCTTATAACTACTTATTATGCACTTTTGAAACACTACAGTCGGTGCAGTTTCAGTGTACAAACATCGTGATTGGTGATGGAATGTGCAGCGATGCAAAGTGGAACTCTGGGTGATATCAGACACTGATGATCAGGCGGCTACAGAGTGGCACGAGACTCCAGGAGCACCTCATGCGCGCGCTTGATCCACTCACCTGTCGGAGTGTCTTAAGCAGCTCTATGGCTTCTTCTCTTCTTCCAGCTTTGACCGTCACCAGCAGCTCCTGGATCAGACCCACCCGCCGCTGGTACGGTGGCGGAGTGCAGACGCGTCCTACCCGCTCACCGGAGGAACGTCTCCGGAGCACGAGCGAGCTCTGTGTCCGCCTCCAGAACCCGAGCAGGGAGCACGTGCCGGGGTCCGAACCGGCTGCTTTGGTTTGATTAGTCCCCATTCTGCGTCAGAAGTAGAGTTTCCAGATGTTACAGGCTAGATGGGTCATCGTTGTCGTCCCCACACAGTCAACTTGATAATGCACAGGGTGGAGAAAGTACAAAAATAAACAGATAGAACCTAAACTATGTTGATATCTTGACTGACGACGTCAAAAAACGATGCAAGGGCCATCCGCGAGCTCCCGTGTACTGGAGATATGTGCCCAGTATAAAGACGGATTGTACCCTGACTATGAATGCCAAACTGTACACTTTAGGTCCTTAAATTGAATGATGTCGCTACTTCAGGTATATTTGTGTGTCGCTTTGGATAAAAAGATCTCCTATGAAAACATTGTGAATTGTAATTCCAGCTCAGATGCGCTTCCTTTTCTTCGGGCGCTTCCAGGTTTGAAGCGCGCGCAGCAGAAATGCAGCTGCACTCGGACTAAAACAGCACGCGGACTGCAGTGTGGACAACAGGGTGCAATATAGGAAAAGATAACCAAATGATTCAAATTGCAATGCACAGATGCACCCATTAGCCGAAAGTGTGATTTCATATTAGGCGAATAAGACGAATGATACAATTGCACGACAACTTTTACATTGTAAACTTTTGAGACAGCAAGAGGATGTTCGCAGGATGATGCACGTCTCATCCAAAAGAAAGCTGGAGAGAGTGAAAGGAAATCAGTCCAGCACCATAACATGACGGTATAGCCACGGTTCAACCACAAGCAGACCAACAAAGACATTCTGAAGATCACATCAATCATTAGATTGGAAGAATTGGTGAAGGCACATATTGCACAGATGGTACAGGACCGTCTGAATATAGAGGTTCACTCTAGAGTTGTTTACCAAGAACTGAGATAGATTAGATAAGGCAGGAGGGCGAGGACACTAGGGAGGCCACTCAGGGGGAGGGGGGAGGAGGGGGGGGAGGCTGAGTGACGGGTATCTCCAACACCATGTGTCTGGGGAATATGTCTTATTGAGGCCAACATGAAGAAACAAAACGTTATATATAAACTGTGAATTCTAACAGTGTCGTTGGTGCATCACTTCAAACCTGGAATCACTTCAAAAGAGCTGTAATCAAGACGACCACAAACTCCTTCAAGCTCCATGTCAAATATTCCAAGTCTGTATTTCCATTCAATCCAGCCCATTAACAACTAACGCAGAATAATCACTCAGACCCACGGTCCAGCTGAAGTGAACCAGCTCATCAGCGGGCTAATATCTGCAATCCCACTGTTACATAACTCGTTGATGAATAAACAAGAGACATGAAGAAAAACTAGTTTGTTTGTTAGTCACAGAACGGCTGTTTATTTATCATGTTCTAGGACAGAAATCCAGACACGAAAACTCAAGACTTCCACCCACATCATTAACCCCGCGTGAACTAGAGTCTGCGTGCATCAATTGGAATATTTATACTTTTGTTCTGAATGGATCCACGTGGCTATTTATACTGCAAAGAGACTGAGAGAAGAACCGAGTGAGCCGGAGGATGAAGAGGATCTATCTGAGGTCACAGGTGTTTGACTATCAACAAATACTTCGTTCATAAACAGCCTTGGCCTATTCAGTGAAAAAAATAACCGGGAATGGTCAGACTGCAGTGCGTCATAAGAGCCTGAAAGGGAAATTCACATTTGAATTAAATCTTTATATCGTCTTAAAAGACCTTCGTTGCACAAGTCAGATTTTTGGCTTGGCAGGGTTTCGTGCTGCATTTCAACACTAACAAACCCGTCAGACCCCTGGATCAGTACATAGAAAATAGTTGCTTCTTCAACGTTACAAAACATTTATCTTCAAGACAATTTCCCCACCACACGTCATTTAATGACGTCAGCAGGGTGATGTATTAGTATTGAGCAGCTTTTCCTCCGCCGGGACTGAAATAAAAATCCTGACGAGCACTTAAAGAAGGGGAGAGGATTCTGTGTAAATGGCCTCCATAAACTACAACCCCCCCTGACACGGCATGAAGCAAATACTTAGTTTGGAGACCAGGACATACTGTACTTAAGAAACTAACTTGTGAGTCCATATTTCAACGCATTATAGACCAATCAGCGCACAGCTGTTTCCCCCGGGTCTCCCTGCTCTCAGAAGAGAAACGAATACGGGCTGTCCCGGTGACCGTGGCTGTCCAGGGAGAACGAGGGGATGGCCACCTCGAACATGGATCCTCCGTTGGCGCGCTGGCAGGTGAACGTGCCCCTACGGAGGGAGGAGAGGAACGGTGAGTCACAGCCGGGGGGAGGAGATAAAGAAGCTTTTCCCCAGATCAGTTCCCCAACCCTGGTCCAACCCTGGTGAGTACCAGGTTAGGGTTATGGTTAGCTGTGATAACCTCAGGGTTATCTGAGGCAGTGATTCCCTACCCTGGTCCTCAGGGTCCCACTGTCCTGCATGCTTTAGATGTTTCCCTGCTCCAGCACATCTGATTCAAATGAAAGAGTCGTTATCCAGCTCTGCTGAAGCCTGCTAACAACCCTTCATTGGAATCGGGTGTGCTGGAGCAGGAAAACATCTCAAACATGTTGGACAGTGGGACCCTGAGGACCAGGGTAGGGAATCACTGCCTCAGGTAACCCCAAAAACAGCCAGCCAGAACCCTAACCTGGTACTCACACATCACACACGAGACAGACCCACAACACAACACAGGCTCCCTCAGAGGGCATAGATGGTGTGAATGTAGCTTAACATGTGTTCATCTTTTTGATCTCAGGTGCAGAAACAGCACAGAGGCAGGTGCTCACAGTTGATCAACACATTTATTTGGAATCGTTCAAATCTCAACTCCATGTCCTGTTCTAACTGATCAGGTACATTTTAAACATGATGTGGTTTTTATAATCACAATGTAAATACTGTGATGACATCCAATGCAGCAACAACAAACTTTATAGTCCACATGTTTTCATGGACTTCCCCCTCATACACCATACATTTACTTCATTTGTATTATTAAATATATTTACCACTTATATATTACAATACATGTGTATGTTTAAATTACAAAACAATGTACAATTGTGACAACAATTGCGAAGGTTCTAGCCGTTATAGACTACATAGTCTACAGGATATTGATCTCAGAATACGATCGAGGACGATAATGTTGCGTCTATTAAGCAGAACTGTTGGGATCCAATTATAGCAGCATAATGTCTGCTGCGACCGATCTAGCAGCAGAAACCACAGCTCATTCACAGCTTGACAGCCTCTGTGCTACAGAGGCTCACTAGTTACACAGGTCAAAGTTCGTCCAAAGGTTCCCAGGTGTGTGTGTGTGTGTGGGGGGGGGGGACGACACTACCCCTGAACTACACAACCTCTGTCACCTCAGGACAGAGATGGATCATCCTTCAAGCTGTGAGAACCTTCCTTATGATCCCAGCCTGCCTGCACTCCTACCTGAAGCTGCATGAACCTACCTGAGCCTGTATGAACCTGGCCTACTGTCCCAGATCCTGCAGGTGTGATGGTGGGGTCTAATGGAGGAGGTGAACTGGGTTCAGCAGGGGCAGGGAGGTGAACTGGGAGGTGATCTGAGATAATCTGGGAGGTGAACTGGGTTCAGCTGGGAGGTGATCTGAGATCATCTTGGAGATGATCTGGGTTCAGCTGGGAGGTGATCTGGGTTCAGCTGGGAGGTGATCTGAGATAATCTTGGAGATGATCTGGGTTCAGCTGGGAGGTGATCTGAGATCATCTGGGAGATGATCTGGGTTCAGCTGGGAGGTGATCTGAGATCATCTGGGAGGTGATCTGGGCTCAGTTGGGAGGTGATGTAGGCTCAGTTGGGAGGTGATCTGGGTTCAGGGGGGCTGGGAGGTGATCTGGGTTCAGCTGGGAGGTGATCTGGGTTCAGTTGGGAGGTGATCTGGGTTCAGTTGGGAGGTGATCTGGGTTCAGCTGGGAGGTGATCTGGGTTCAGTTGGGAGGTGATCTGGGTTCAGCTGGGAGGTGATCTGGGTTCAGCTGGGAGGTGATCTGGGTTCAGTTGGGAGGTGATCTGGCCTCATGCCAGAGAGCTGAAGGGGCCGGGCAGGAAGCCGTTGGGCGTATCGTCTTTCTTGCTTTCGAGTGAAAAGGGCGGGATGCGGACGTCAAAGAAGGTGCCACTGGGTCTCTCGAGGCGATAGGAGCCCCTGCAGAGGGCGACACAAGGACAGGCGTGGTCAGAACAGCCCTCCTGCCCGGCCCCCTGCCCTGGGAGGGGGACAGCCAGAACCCAGTGTGCCCCCCCAGCATGGCACCCCCAGCCCCCCCAGTATGGACCCCCCAGACCCCAGTATGGAGTTCTCTACTGGATATTCCCATCCCTAAACACTCAATACAGACATATAACATAAGTTTGTAGACACACAGAAACATACACTTTGTATTCCCATCTGACGATCACCTAGATCACACTGAGGCGGCCAGTCTAACAGCAGATGGACTAGGCACCAGTCTAGCCTTCCACACCTTTTCCAACCAATCATGAAAAGAAGTGTGCAGGCGTACAGGAAATGATCCTAATTACAGAAGCAGCCTTGACTGCCAGCCTCTCTGAGAAACCCAGTTCCATCAGGGGGAAACTGTGCTGTGATCAGAGAACTGACACTGCAAGTGAAACAGACTAAACTGTGTCTGTGCTTTCTCTGATCCTTCTAAGTGCACCAAAGAGATCAATTTCCCAGATGTGTCAGTAAAAAAAGAAGAATTGTGATAGCAATTTCTGCCATTATTGAACTGCCTTATCATTTGGTGTTGGGCTGTTTGGTGTGTGTGTGTGTGTGTGTGTGAGACTCACCACATGTGTCCGCTGGGTGCTTGCAGGGAAACATGGCTGCTGTACTGAAAGGCCGGCTGCTCCTTAGACAACACTGGCTCCTGAACACACACACACAAACATGTTCAACAAAGTGTGGCACGCCACTACAATAAGCTTTCAATAAGCTCACACACTACCTCAGAGAAACACAGACACAAACCCCCCCCTCCAGACACAGCCAGGTGGGGGTACGTACCCTGCCCACCACCCCTCTCCCTCTGACGGTCTCCAGGGTTCCTGACAGGCTGAAGATCCTCCAGTGTCGCTCCCTCAGCTGGACCACCTCCTCCCCCAGGTTCTCCAGACGGATACTGTAGCGCCACTGGGGGGCAGGGACACACCTTACACACATACACACACACCTTCAACAGCCCTACACACACCTTCAACAGCCCTACACACACACCTTCAACAGCCCTACACACACACCTTCAACAGCCCTACACACACCTTATACACATACACACACACACCTTCAACAGCCCTACACACACCTTATACACACACCTTCAACAGCCCTACACACACCTTATACACACACCTTCAACAGCCCTACACACACCTTATACACACACCTTCAACAGCCCTACACACACACCTTATACACACACCTTCAACAGCCCTACATACACACCTTCAACAGCCCTACACACACACACCTTCAACAGCCCTACACACACCTTATACACACACCTTCAACCGCCCTACACACAGCTTATACACACACCTTCAACAGCCCTACACACACCTTATACACACACCTTCAACAGCCCTAAACACAGTTTATACACACACCTTCAACAGCCCTACACACACCTTATACATGCACCTTCAACAGCCCTACACACACCTTATACATGCACCTTCGACAGCCCTACACACACCTTATACATGCACCTTCAACAGCCCTACACACACCTTATACATGCACCTTCAACAGCCCTACACACACCTTATACATGCACCTTCGACAGCCCTACACACACCTTATACATGCACCTTCAACAGCCCTACACACACCTTATACACACACCTTCAACAGCCCTACACACACCTTATACATGCACCTTCGACAGCCTTACACACAGCTTCATGAGATCGTATGACACTTACCCAATACACGTTGGAGTTCTGGGTCTCCTGGTGTTGGAGAGAAGAACACACACATCAGCTGTTTTAAACACACACACACACATCAGCTGTGATACAAACACACACATCAGCTGTGATACACACACACACACACATTTCAGCTGTGATACACACACACACAGCAGCCAGGTCGCCCCCTCACCCTCATGCCCATGTAGAAGGGGATGACAGTGACGCGGATGTTATCGGTGGTCTCACGGTGAACATCCGACAGCTCCAGCCAGGGATGGTTCTTCTCCTGCCAGGCCCTCAGGGTGTCCCTGGGGGTGAAGGGAGGCACTGGGGAGGGGAGAGGGGAGGCAGGAGGGGAGGGGGAACCACAGCTTCAATTAGCATTCTGCCTGGACCAGCAGAACCCCAGCCAGCAGAACCCCAGCCAGCAGAACCCCAGTCCAGCAGAACCCCAGTCAGCTCTACCTTTAGAAGCATCAGCCGTCAGGAACCTGTCAAACAGCTCGTGCTGGATGGGGACCTGGTCAGTGGAGTTGTATGGAAGGATGTCCTCATGGCTTACATAGTCCAGGCCTGAGAGACAGAGACAGGGGGGAGTGACAGACAGGGGGGAGGGACAGAGACAGGAGGAGTCTGAGAAAAAGAGGCGTGGCATAGTAAAAGACAGCGAGCTCCTCCTATTCGCTCCTCACCTGGGATGGCGTAGAGCGCCCTGCTGTCGTCATGGTTCGCCAGGAACGTCACCGCCTCCGTCTGGGATCTCTGAGACTGACAGAGAGAAGAAGAAGAAGAACAGATGGATACATGTGTGTCTTTAAAACAGTGGAGTGAAATCCAGACCACAGTGAAGGTGTGGTTGAACAGTGGTGTTGGTAGAACAGGACAGTCTTACAATGTGTGGACAGTCCCTGGTGTCTATCAGGACCTGGTAGTAGGTATGAGTCTTCCCTTTCACCTCCTTAGAGCCATGAGCACCCGGAGCCTCCGTCTTACTGCTGGGAGAGGAGGGGAGGAGAGGGAGAGGAGGAGAGGGAGAGGGGGGGAGGGAGGGAGGGAGAGGAGGACAGGAGAGGGAGAGGAGGACAGGAGAGGGAGAGGAGGAGAGGAGATGAAGAGAGGGAGAGGTAATGAGGGTGGCAATGAAGACCAGATAAATCTGATGATGTTGTCGAACACAATAGGCAAGGCAAGTTTATTTGTATAGCACATTTCATACACAAAGGTCATTCAAAGTGTTTTACGTAAATAAATACCTTTTCTGTGGACTTAGTGTTGCTGAGTTTAACAGATGATATTCTACACTGAACATACTGAGAATGTGGACATGTGACGTAGTCAAACCCAAACATGAGCTCAGTAGTGCTGTGAGAGTGCAGCTGTGTGGAGGACTGGCCTGCGTGACCTCTCACCTCTCAGCTGTGGGCGGAGTCACGTCACGGTCGTACAGACGCGCATGCCAGGGGAACAGAACGATCCCTCTGTACCCAAAAACACTGTGCAGGAACAACTAGCACACAGGTCCGCACAAACGCACACACAAACACACACACACAGGTTAACTCTGTGTTGGCCAACATGGATTATAAACAGATTGTTATGGATTTAATAATAAAAAGCTATCATTAATATATATATATATATATATATATATATATATATATAACATATCTAATATTGTTGAGCAGGTTCTCACCTGGCCTGTCTCATATCTTCCCTGCTGTTTAGGAGATTCAAACACTCCAACTGCTTCTAGAACCTTCCCTTCTGGCCTGTGAGAAACACAACATCCCTGTCAGAGTTACATAAACTGCAACACCGAAGGAAGAGTGTCGGTGTGTGTGTGTCTGTGTGTGTGTGTGTGTATGTGTGTGTGTGTGTATGTGTGTGTGTGCTTGTGTCACAGAGAGCTATGGAAAAACAGGCAGCTCTCTGGCACAGGGCCAGGACCCTCCTCCTAGGACACAGTTGAGGCTGGACAATAACACCTCCTGCTCACAATAAGCAGGTCTTGTATCTTAGACGCATGCATGTAATATTGGGCAAGTCTGCTGCTGAGCAAATAGCCAACATAGAGCAAATGTTGTTGTAAAAAATATATATATCCAGAAATCATGACCCGGTTCCCCAGGACCATGCGGTCCTTCTACGTGGTGATTTACGGTTTG
Source organism: Protosalanx chinensis (assembly GCA_030340685.1). Taxonomy (NCBI): domain Eukaryota; kingdom Metazoa; phylum Chordata; class Actinopteri; order Osmeriformes; family Salangidae; genus Protosalanx; species Protosalanx chinensis. The sequence goes on along the minus strand of CM059338.1, from coordinate 6,921,425 downwards.
ACGGTTTGTGGGATGGAAATAAACTCCTACATTAAACTCCTAACGACAACAACATGTGTGGATTATTCGGAGTAGTTGCGTTTACAGTGACACTGAGTACATTCGAGCAGATGTGTCTCCAGGTAAGGTAAGTTCTACCTGTGTCCAGGTAGGATCACCTACCTGCTTTAGACCAGAACACTGATGTGCAGGACAGTGTAGCCAACATATGTCTAATAGTGACAGTGTCAACGTGATAGATTGGGCGAAGAATGAACTGTAATCGGTGCAAAGTTCAACTAAGAATTAAAAACGCTGGATACCTTTCTATATAGACACAGATCTAATCCAAACGACAGTTGATGAATATTTTGAATCCAATTTGCACCAACCTAGACTATTCAATCCTGGCTACTAGACCGTTTGAACGTTTAAACGATGACATAATAGTAACATTTCGATGAGTAGTTGATCTGACCTTGTCCTAACAAACCTGGGAGTTATGATTAGCGTTTTCATCACTTAACTAGGATAAAGAAGCCGTCCTGATCATTCACATGGATATTATTATGAGTGTGTCAACATTACTAGTAGTGACAGTTTAACTGAGTTAAACCAACTATCTAGCTTAGCTACTTTAGCTCTAAAGTCGGTTGCAAAGCTTACCTTGACGACATAAAACGTTTCTGTTGAACGCTGAACAATCCACATGTCGAACATGATATAGAAGGTCTGATATGTCTACTGGTTAAACCTACATTTAATACTTTAATGTTGTGTTTTCTACTGTATTTACTAAAGCTGGACAGCAACGTCCGACGGATGACACGCGCCGCCATGTTTGTTTGGGTAAAGCCATAAAGCTCGCGCATGAAGCTCGCTGGTGGAGCTTCTTCTTCGTGGGTTTTGATTGGCGGATGACATCCAGAGTTAAGGTCTTTATACCGCCACCTGCTGGCAGGAGTCACTCGACCTACTCGTGTTATAACTTGACTTTCAGCGTTGTGGTCTATGAAAAAGGCAAGGTTTTCACGTTTTACAATAATTGGAGCACAAACCAAAGTGATTTGATGATTTATTAATTTGAAATAAAATACCACAATGTATACATTTCCTTTATTGTCGTCTGTATCTCAGTGATAAACGGTTTACCGTTTAATATTTTAGCGATTTAAAGTTTAAAGCGATACCAGTTGATGGTTTTTGCAACTTGAATCACCTGAATTATTTAAATATACATGATGGGAGTGGGTAAATGTTTATTTTGAGACAGGTAGTTAACCTTTAACCCACAAGTCTATTTTACCAATGTTGGGTAAGAGACTTTAAATACATGTGACCAGCAGGCGACACTCGACATCAAGAAATGCGTTGTATACAAAACTATACACTTTATTTCCAGATTCACACATTCAATAACATGCAATACCTCGTTATTTCAAACGACGCAATTTCACATTGTATTTACAGCACATGACGCTCTCGGTAAATTCGTTATATATCCGGTGTACACTTTACAATAGTAATATTGTAAACAACAACAATCGTACATGTCAACAGTGGTGATGAAACAATCAACAAGAAAAATCCAACAGCATCAGTGATGAGAAAGAGCTTCACTTTCCCGTTGCGGTTAACTTGTTGCAAACAAGAGGATAAAGTGCATTCGTTTTGATCACTCGAACCTCTTCAGATGGTTGTAGAGGGACTGCACATAGGTGAACACACACATGGGGTCAGGCTTGTTCCCCATCACCAACATGTCCTCCACCTCGATCAGTCTCACACAATCAGCCTGCTCTCTGAGACAGTGGACAACAGAGAGAATGTACATTTATTCATTTAGCAGACGCTTTTATCCAAAGCGACTTACAGTAAGTGCAGGGAGGCAAGTAGGGTGAAGTGCCTTGCCCAAGGACACAAAGCAATCTAGCCACAGCGGGGGCTCGATCTCACAACCTTCCGATCATGAGGCCAACGCCTTAACCATTGAGCCATCTGACCCCCATCTGATCCCCATCTGACCCCCCTAGAATTGATCAACTAAAACACACAATCTGTAGAAAACTACTAAATACTATACTAGTACAACACTATTAAGTATCTATACGTATACTAGTACTTAGTAATACTACGCTACTGATGCACATACTTACTCTGCTGTAGTAAAGGCCACTTCAAAGTTGTGTTTCCTGTTGGCTGGGTTAAGTGTGTTGTAGTCAAACTCCAAAGGGAAGAAGGAGTGGACTAGAGCACAGAAAGCCATGCCATCACACCAGCTGGACGAGAAGTTCTGGAGATCAATGTTCTGGGAGAAGCAGTTAAAACAACATAACTGGGATTAGAACCATCAACCCTTTTTTTATCTACATTCAGTTATTTATCAGACGCTCTTATCCAGAGCGACTTACAGCAATTACAGGAACATTCCCCCAGAGGTAAGTAGGGTGAAGTGCCTTGACCAAGGACACAACGTCATGTTGGCACAGCCGGGGAAACATTTGAGAACAACCCTACTCTTTTTGCGGTTCTGCTCACCTGATAGCCGATGGTCTTGGAGCGACACCACTCCAGCAGAACCTGCTTGATGCTGCTGGCGCTGGACATCCCAAAGCTCTGAGAGCGCTTCAGTTTGGGCTTGGAGTCCAGAGTCTGGGGCCTGAGGAACATGGAGGGAACATCTCACACAGGAACACTGCTGCACCTTCTCAACACAGCAAGGGGTTTCAATGACTGGCTGTTTTAATGGGGAGGGAAGGAAGAAAGGGTGTAGGATGGAGGGTGTAGGAGGTAGGGAGGGTGTAGGACGGAGGGTTTAGGAGGTAGGAAGGGTGTAGGATGGAGGGTGTCTGAAAGCACAAGGGCGTTGCCTACCTGCCAAACTCAGAGTCCAGCTTCTCAAACACGGCTCTCTTGGCCTGCGTCCCGCTGGAGCGAGGCAGTGTCTGTGACCTCTGCAGCTCTCTCCTGCGCTCCACACCCACAGCGCTCAGAGACGGGCTCCCCGCTCCCTGCATCCTGACACACACACACACACAGGTTACCCTGCAGCACACACACACACATTGCACCCCGTGTGGTGACACGTTAGAGCGATGGGACTCACTTCTTGGTAAGGCCAGGAGAGAACCCAGAGCTTCCTATGGATCTGGATGGTAGTATTTCTACGTAGAGGACGACAGAAGATAAGTGAGCACCCTTATCATGCAGGACAGACCAGAGGTGTAGAGGCTTGGTTAACAGGAAGCTAACTCAGAGACTAGGCTAGTGTTAAGGCCATGTTAGGTTGGTATAGAAGCTAAGCTAATAGTAAGCCTACGCAAGGGTAAAGGCTATGCCTGTATAGAGGCTAGGCTAAACTAAGCTATGCTAAGATAAACTAGGCTTAACTAAACTAGGCTTAACTAAGCTAGGCTAGGCATGTGCTGTTACCTGTTGACTGAGGAAAGCTCACACTTCGTTTAAGACCTGGACTGGATGTAATGAGAGGCGGGCCTTCTCACACAGACAGACAGACAGACAGAGACAAAGTAAAGACATGGAGAGGTGTATGCCAAGACAGAAAAACAAAATGGACAGACCAGGAAAACAGGAAAGAAGATTTTCGGAAAGAAAAGAGGAGCCATGAGATGTGAACTGATGAAAACAGGAAAGTTTGACGGATAAGAGAAGCACAGTATATAAAAAAAAAAGTGTGTGATTTAAATATCGCTCACCACGTTTAAAAGGATATTCTCCTGGTTTAAGAGCAGCTGTATCAGGTGAGGTCCATGCAGAAGGCTGGGTGGGAGAGGTTAGAGGCTGGGGAATGGAGGTTAGAGGCTGGGTTGGGGAAACTAAAGGCTGTGAAGGGAAGGTTAGAGGCTGGGGATTGGAGGTTATAGTCTGGGGAGGAAAGACTAGAGGCTGGGTAGGGGAGGTTAGAGGCTGGGGAATGAAGGTTGGAGGCTGTGTAGGGGAGGTGAGAGGCTGGAGAATGGAGGTTGGAGGCTGAGTTGGGGAGAGTAGAGGTTGGGTTGGAGAGGTGAGAGACTGGGGAAGGGAAGTCGGAGGCTGGGGAGGAAAGACTAGAGGCTGGGTAGGGGAGGTTAGAGGCTGGGGAATGGAGGTTGGAGGCTGGGTTGGGGAGACTAGGGGCTGACTATGGGAGGTTGGAGGCTGGGAAATGGAGGTTGGAGGCTGGGGAGGAAAGACTAGAGGCTGGGTAGGGGAGCTTAGAGGCAGGGGAATGGAGGTTGGAGGCTGGAGCCTAGAGCTAAGAGGCTGGGTTGGGCCTGGGCTGGGGGGAGAGGCTACTCTGGGGCTGGGGGGAGGGTCGAGGCTGGTCTTGGTAATGGCAGTGAGAGGCAGATGAGGTCTGCCTTGGACCACTGCTGATTGGTCCTGGGTAACCTCCCTGTTCACCAATGACCTCTCTCGCTGTGACCTCACAGAGCTCTCTGATTGGATGAGAAACACAGGAAGAGGCTCTGTTTGAGTTTCCCAGCTGGCAGACTGAACATACAATGTTTAGGGTTATGACTGCAGAGCATTATCGTTTAGGGTTAGGATTGTAGAGCATTATCATTTAGGGTTAGGATTGTAGAGCATTATCGTTTAGGGTTAGGATTGTAGAGCATTATCGTTTAGGGTTAGGATTGTAGAGCATTATCGTTTAGGGTTAGGATTGTAGAGCATTATCGTTTAGGGTTAGGATTGTAGAGCATTATCGTTTAGGGTTAGGATTGTAGAGCATTATCGTGTAGGGTTAGGATTGTAGAGCATTATCGTTTAGGGTTAGGATTGTAGAGCATTATCGTTTAGGGTTAGGATTGTAGAGCATTATCGTTTAGGGTTAGGATTGTAGAGCATTATCGTTTAGGGTTAGGATTGTAGAGCATTATCGTTTAGGGTTAGGATTGTAGAGCATTATCGTTTAGGGTTAGGCTTGTAGAGCATTATCGTTTAGGGTTAGGCACTAAATCTTCAGTCATGTAGGTTAGCTGTAGGTGTTGATGTGTGATAATCTTTAGAGATCCTTGCTGCTTGTGAGAAGGGCGATACACATTGAGTTAACATCTTTGAGAGTGTGTGTGTGTGTGTGTGTGTTGTTACCCAGTCCTGTGTGACTCCCGTTCTCCTGGAAGGTTGTGGTGGACGAGCACATCTCTGTCTCTGCAGCCGTCATATCAACTCCCTGATGACACAACAGAATGGTCAGCGTCACAACATCGCTATGACAACAGACATATTGAGGATCTCTGACGCACGTGAGGCTTTTCTCCATCAGTATCTAGATCTTCTGTATATATGCTGTGTGTGTGTGTGTGTGTGTGTGTGTGTAGGGGTTGGGGTCATCAAAGTGGAAGCAGCAAATAGCCTTAAATGGAACTATGTAACAGTAGATGCTTTAGATGAGTGTTGTTAAATCATGTGCCATCCAGGGCCAAGAGGGTGCAGGTTTTCACATCAACCAAGCTTCTACACCAGCTGATTTCACTAAGTGGAGAAACTCTTTAGTTAGATCAGCTGGCACAGTTGCTTGGTTGACACGAAAAACCTGCACCCTCTTGGCCCTCGATGGCACATGGTTGAACATGTGCTTTAAATGGCCTGATGACCCAGCTGGTGAGTGTAGTGCCATCTTGTGGACAAACATGGCAGTTCACCCCCGCCCCAGGGTGATATTAGCTGAATCCTTCCCTCTTCTTCCTACTCTAGTGTGTCTCTCAGCCTAATCCTTCTCTCACTCTGCTCTTCTGCCTATTTTAGGTTTTGTAAACAGTCTCCACCTCCAGAGACCCCCCCCGCCCCCCCCACCCACCCACCCTGAGCCCCCATCACCCCACACCCCCTAGTCCCCCACCCCTATCTCCTAATATAGCCCTGAATGGAGGCCTTTGAAATCTGTTTGAGTTATTGGTGCAGCTAACCCTGGTCTGCCCCATTTACCCCCTCCCTGTCCTATCTACCCCTCTCCTATGTACCCCTCTCCTATCTACCCCTCCCTCTCCTATCTAACCCCCTCCCTCTCCTATCTACCCCTCTCCTATGTACCCCTCTCCTATCTACCCCCCCCTTCTATCTACCCCCCTCCTATCTACCCCCCTCCCTCTCCTATCTACACCCTCCCTCTCATATCTACCCCACTCCCTCTCCTATCTACCCCTCTCCTATCTACCCCCCCTTCTATCTACCCCCCTCCTATCTACCCCCCTCCCTCTCATATCTACCCCCCTCCCTCTCCTATCTACCCCTCTCCTGGCTCCTCTGGCCTGGATTGCCTTGGCTTTACTGAGGTATGGTACTGTCTGTGACTGCCAGCCTGGGATCTTCTGCCAGCTCATCATGGCAGAGTTTAAGGTAACAAGGATTAGCACCGGACGTGATGTATGGACTTCTGCTGACATTCGTATATCACTGTCACTGTCAGCATGACCTCACACTTAAGCTCTTTATACCCCTAACCCTGTCAAGATCCATCTCATCTCTATCTCATCCCTATATCTCATCGCTATCTCATTCCTATATATCATCCCTAAATCTCTTTATCTCATCTCTATCTCGATCCTATAACTCATCCCTAAATGTCTTTATCTCATCATTATCTCATTCCTATACTCATCCCTAAATCTTTTTATCTCATTCCTATATTTCATCCCTACATCTCTTCATCTCATCACTATCTCAGACCTCTGTCTCTCATTGGTACATTTGCACATCAACCTAGAGACACACATAAAAACACACACACTGAAACACACACACACACACAAACACACACGTAGGGACACAGACACACACACTCTCTCCCTCACACACATGTCTGACATGAACTCATTCAGTACCAAGGCAGACACTGGGGTTGACATCAGGGGTGTGGAATGTTGGCAGGGTGTGTGTTTCAAGAGGGGAACAGCTGGCAGGTTTAGGGTTAGTGTGTGTGTGTGTTTGTCTGTGTGTGCGTGGCTCTTTATGTATGTGTATGTCTGTGTGTATGTCTGTGTCTGTGTGTGTGTATGTGTGTGATACTGACAGACTTTGGGCAGGAATTGGTTGACAGACCGATCCCTCATGAGCTGCACTTTAGATAAAACTTTCTGGATCTATGGCTCCATTAAGGGCAGGAGTGTGTGTGTGTGTGAAAATACACACTTGTTCCATGATAAACAGTGAGAGGTTGATAGCAAAGCTAGAGGTCTGAGTTTTTGGTCATCCTTGTTGCTAACAGCAACACATCAGAAGATGCAGCTCGACGAAAAAGAACCCCACAGCCTCCTGACCCCTGACCCCCAACCCCCCGACCCCCGACCCCCAACCTCTAACCCCTGACCCTTCCTCATGCCCTACCCTACCTGCCTGTCTCACAGCACTAGTCTCCATTATCAAACAGCCTCCAAACCTAAAACACCAACATCCTTCAGTCTATCTCTGTCTCCTCTGCCTCTACACCCCTCTTGTGGGCCCGGGTGGTACAGTCCGTGCTACCCCTGCGGTACATGGATTAATCCGAACTCTGTGCGGAGGGAAACTCCCATGACTGCAGCTCCGTCATGGAATAGTGGAAAACTCTGGGTTGGGTTTGTCTCACCTTTCTCCACTTCTGTTTTTATACATTCATGGCTGCATGATGTCACACTTCAGAGTGAACTGGGACTGTGATGCTATACAAATCCACTCAGTATGCAACTCTGTGGTGCACGCACACACACACACACTTGCACACACACACACTTGCACATTCACACACATACACATGTACACACACATATGTACATACACGCACACATACTGATGCACGTATATACTCACACACACACATGTACACACACACACACACAAACAACCCTACAAAACATGCCCCCTCCCCCCCCCTGTGTACAGACACACACTTTCTTTCTCTTCATCCCCTCTTATGCAGCTATAAAAAGCGAGGCTCATTGTTGAAGACATGTGGGCATCTTTAAATCCCTGCTGCTGAGTCCTGAGCAGAGCCAGGCTGAACCAGGGGTGGACATCACCCCCGCAGAGACCCAGGAGACCCAGGACCAGGGGTGGACATCACCCCCGCAGAGACCCAGGAGACCCAGGACCAGGGCCATCAATCAGAGCAGAATTCCAAAAATACACGTGCCCTTTCGGGGGGGGTGGGGGGGGGGGGGTGAACTTAGACGGTTAGAGGCACTAGGAAGAGACGGGGAGAGAGAGACAGGGAGAGGTAGAAATAGAGAGAGAGGGGGGGGGAAGGGAACGAGAAAGAGAGGGAGATAGAGGGGGGGGAGAGGGAACGAGAAAGAGAGGGAGACAGAGGGGTAGACAGAGGTACACATCCTACTTGAAGTTAGGCCATATCTCCAGTCAGGTCAGGGTTAGATGATATCCATACTCACGTTGGACAGGGTCCGAGGACCGTGGGCTGACTGGATACTGGGGCTGGAGACGGGTCCAGATCCAGAACGGAGTCCTGTTCTCCAGGGGAGTTCTGATGAAGCTGGGATGGTGGCAGCGCTCTGACTGAGATGGCTGCTGCTACTCTCAGACCCCAGGGGAGAGGAGATGACCTGGGGCTGGGGCTGATGCTGAGGCAGGGGCTGGAGCTGAGGCTCAGGCTGGGGCTGGGGCTGAGGCTGCTTCTGAGGCTGGATCAGTCCGTTTCCCTCTCCAATCCTCTCCTCCGCCCCTAAGGGGCTCCTCTCAACCGGTGCCCGAGCCAGAGCCTCCACCAAGCGGGTGAGAGTCTCCAGCTGGGCCCGGAGCTGCTGGTTCTCCTGCTGCAGCAGGGTCACAGCCTCCAGCAGAGGAGCGCTCGTCCTGCAGGCTTCCTCCACCTTCCGCTCCATCCCCCGCTTGAACGCGCTCACATCCACGTGCACCTCGCTGACCGCCGCTCGCAGCGTCACCTCAAAACGCCCCAGAGCCTCACACACCGTCTCCTCCCGAGCCTCTGCGGTGGGCTGCCCTACCTCCAGGCCAAGGGGGGCATCCATGATCGCTGCCCCAGGGTAGAGCTTACTGGTCTGGGAGCTCAGTCTCCTCAACCTCCTCCTAGTTCTGAGCTTTAGTCCCTCCTGCGTTCAGAGCCAGTCTGCAGGCGTTGGGGGGAGGAGGAGGGAGGGTGATGACAGGTGTGAGGAGTTGACAGCAGGACGGACCATAAGACAGATTCCCCAGCCGCCTAGCCATTAAAACCCCATCATCATTATACTTTACATACGAGCTTTGCTCACTCACAACTGACTACTGCTGTTAGCGACAAGCTCTTGCCAACAGGACGAAAGTGAAATGATATCCCACAGAAATGACAGATGGGACAGACAAACAAACTGTTTGACAAGGTTATTACAACAAATAGAAACAGTCAGATATGGTAGATTTTACGTACCAGCGATGTTGTAGTCCGGTTTGTTGCCTGAGCTGATGTGGACAGAGCTGTTCTTGACGCTAAGGACTGTAGAGAGAGGGTGTGTGTGTGTGTGTGTGCGCATGTGTGTGTGCTGTCCTGCTGCCCTTCTTAAAGCAGCAGGTTGCTGTGTGTCTGGGGGGGGTGAGCGGGGGAAGGGAAAGTAAAAGGGGAGGGACCCGTAACCCCCCCCCCCCCCCCCCCCCCCCCCGTGCGCCCGGCACCCCCCCCCCTCCAACTGTCCTCCCTCTTCACTCTCTCTTTCTACTGATGGTGGGCCAACTCATGGAAAAGTAAGAGAGTTAGAGAGAGAGACAAAGAGACAGAGAGAGACAGTGAGAGTGAGGAGAGAGTTAGAGACAGAGAGAGACAGTGAGAGTGAGGAGAGAGTTAGAGAGAGACAGTGAGAGTGAGGAGTGAGAGAGAGACAGTGAGAGTGAGGAGAGAGTGAGAGAGAGAGACAGTGAGAGTGAGGAGAGAGTGAGAGAGAGACAGTGAGAGTGAGGAGAGAGTTAGAGAGAGACAGTGAGGAGAGAGAGTTAGAGAGACAGACAGATTGAGAGAGGAAGAGACAGATTCACAAAGTGAGTGAGTGAGAGGAGAGAGAGAGGGATGGAGCGATAGAGAGACTATAGATGTTGACATCATCAAGGCTGGTATGTATGAAACAGTAAGAATTAGATGTGAAACATGAAACATGAAAGAGTGACAAGCCCAAACCAGTCATAACTCCCAGGGGAAAAAACCTTGAGTAAACCCTGTGTAAGGATAGTCATGTGTTAGCATAGCATCGCTTTAGCACAGTCCTGTTTTAACCCAATGAAAAGACAATAAAACACTGTAGTAACATGCTGTGCATTTGGCTGTGTTTGATTTGCAATACGATGAACAGCATGACTATAAAACAGCTCTATTGTTGACTGCTGTGTTTGTTGGAAGACAATGACATCATGGGTTGTCATGACAGCCCCAGTATCAAGAACCGCAAACAGTGTTGAGGTGAGGTAATGTTCCTCTGAGGAGGAATCACACGTTATCGGACAGGAAGTGAGGCGGGAGGGGGGGTGGGGGGGAGGGGGGGGGGGGCGGGGGGGGGTGGGGGGGGGGGTGGTGGGGAGTCATAAAGGCAGGAGAAAGTGGGAAAGTGATTTATTAGATGAGGTACAGCACAATGTTGCTGCTGTGCAGGGATCCAACTCAAACAAAACCCAGTCCAATTCTTTATGGGCCTAAAAACACAGCCTACTCATAATATATGATGATGTATGTCACACATGCTGTTGGCCAAAACACCAGTGAGTCATTATGTATGATAATGTATGTTACACATAGCTACTGGGCCTAACCTATGGAGTTAGTTTGAATACATGATAATGTATTAAACAGGGGTCGCCAATCTTTAGGCTGGAGAGAAAACGAATGAAATGCTTCTCTCCAAACCCACTGACTTCAGATTTAAAACTGGCTAATTATTAAAACAGGTGTGTTAGAGATGGGGGTGTGTTTAGTGCTGCCCTCTGCTGGCCAAGAGGAGACACTACATCCAACTCTGACCCTCCAATACTGTTTCCATTCAATGATATTTAATATTTAAAGACCGTATTATTAACAAGTGGGGCTACGGTCATGTTAAACAATTATCTTGTGAATATTGATTAGATATTAAAGAAGGAATACAACGACGTCTAAAGTTACATGACACTATCTGGGTGGATAATACAGCCTCTTACTGTGTTTCTGGACCAAAGCCTCTTAGAGCTGCTGTGACCCCGGTAGTTCTTTGTTTTCATGGAAGTTCAAGGCTTCCGTTGTTCCGTTCAGCGCCACTTGGTGGCACGGAGTTGCCAGACCTGCATCCCAAATCACAGCCTTTTGACTTTTAGTACTTATTTATTTTGGTGTAAATGTGACAAAGAAAAAACCTTTCTGTGTTTTTTTTATATCACTGACATACAATAAAGACAGTACAACAACAATAATAACAAAAAACTATTCTTTAAAAGGATCAAATCAGATTTATTTATCTTTAAGGGGTGTCTGAATTCCACAAGTTGCAACAAAATAATTCCTCTCAATCAATGCTTAGGTTACTTCATTAAGAGCCCATATTAGCTATAATAAATTCCTCAAAAAAGTCACACTACAAACAAAAAAAACTATATATCTATATATCAAACCAGATATATAAATATATATGAATAATCAGAATGTTATCAAAAATAACGGGAGGCAGGGAGGGTTAAAGGTTGTGAAGAAGAGGCTGGATACAGGAAGTAACACAGCCAACAGGAACAGGAAGTAACAGCCAACAGGAACAGGGAAGTAACAGCCAACAGGAACAGGAAGTGACGAGGATGGAAGGTCCACAAATGGACATAACATTAAGGGGAAGTCTGAATC
>CM059338.1:6905815-6909167 GCA_030340685.1 Protosalanx chinensis | reverse complement strand
ACACCCACCCTACTAACACACTACACCCCACCCTACTAACACACTACACCCACCCTACTAACACACTACACCCACTCTACTAACACACTACACCCACCCTCCTAACACACTACACACCCACCCTCCTAACACACTACACCCACCCTACTAACACACTAGTAACACTACACCCACCCTACAGCCACCCTACTAACACTAGGGCCTTGGTCAGGGCACTTCACCCTACTTGCGGAGGGGGAATGTCCCTGTACTTCACTCTGGATAAGAGTGTCTGCTGAATGACTCCATGAGAACGGTGGGTATAACAGTAGTAGTGGTGGTACCAGAGTCTTTTCCCTAGCTGGTACACAGAATGACAGAATCCTAATCCTCTCTGCTATGCTAACTAGGGCAAGGGTCACAGCTCCAGGTGTCCTTCGCCCCATGAACACCAGAACACCATGAACACCAAGAACACTGTGCTGAACACAGAGAACACCAAGAACACTGTGCGGAACACAGAGAACACCAAGAACACCAAGAACACTGTGCTGACACAGAGAACACCATGAACACCAGAACACTGTGCGGAACACAGAGAACACCATGAACACCAAGAACACTGTGCTGAACACAGAGAACACCATGAACACCAAGAACACTGTGCTGAACACAGAGAACACCATGAACACCAAGAACACTGTGCGGAACACAGAGAACACCAAGAACACCAAGAACACTGTGCTGAACACAGAGAACACCATGAACACCAAGAACACTGTGCGGAACACAGAGAACACCATGAACACCAAGAACACTGTGCGGAACACAGAGAACACCATGAACACCAAGAACACTGTGCTGAACACAGAGAACACCATGAACACCAAGAACACTGTGCTGAACACAGAGAACACCATGAACACCAAGAACACTGTGCTGAACACAGAGAACACCATGAACACCAAGAACACTGTGCGAACACAGAGAACACCATGAACACCAAGAACACTGTGCTGAACACAGAGAACACCATGAACACCAAGAACACTGTGCTGAACACAGAGAACACCATGAACACCAAGAACACTGTGCTGAACACAGAGAACACCATGAACACCAAGAACACTGTGCTGAACACAGAGAACACCATGAACACCAAGAACACTGTGCGGAACACAGAGAACACCATGAACACCAAGAACACTGTGCTGAACACAGAGAACACCATGAACACCAAGAACACTGTGCTGAACACAGAGAACACCATGAACACTTGATGGTTTAGGTTGGTTGAGGGGCAGTTCTATGGGCATATGTGAAGCCCTCTGTGACATTGCTTGTAAAAGGGCTATACAAATAAATGTTGCACCGAGAACACCATGAACACCCTGCTGAACACCTAAACACTATGATGGACACCAGGAACACTATGCTGATAGCTGATTCATGCCCTCACACATCGATCAGGGCCACCAGCATTATTACACACATGGTTAAGCACATGTTACTACCTAGAGCTGCTTAGAATGAATGAATGAACGAATGAATGAGTGAGTATAATGTATAATGATGATGGTGAGTTAAGTATAAACATTGGCCTGTAGGACCACAGCTCTGCAGGTTAGCAAGAGGTTGCAGGTTTGAATCCCGATCCCCTGCCTGGTTTTCGGCCCATAAACTCATGACCCAGTTGGGTAATTTCGAAGGGAAGGAGGAAGAGGAGGAGGAGGGGTTGTTTATGATGGTGAAACCTGTGTAAAGCCTCATAACGACCAAACCTTAGGCCTCTTTCTGACACCACAAACACAGCTGCCATTAGAGATAAGTCCTATCGCTTTCCCCCCAAACACCCCCCATCCAAACACCCCCCATCCCGGGCCTGAAGGCCGCAGTAACAATACCCCGGGTGTTAAGCACGCACGTGAAGTGAGCAGCGTTACATTGTAGCAATCCGGTCAAATATCCCAGGATGAATGGATGGCGGCAGCAGCCATGCAATATAAGGCCAGCCAGCCAGTCAACCAGTCAGCCAGTCAGCAAACCCCCCCTTAAGGCATCAACACATGCGTCTTAAAAAAATTCATTTTCCTATTAGATGAGCATAGAGAATTAATAGCAGCGTGATTAAGGCCACGCGCTTCGCTCCGTTGCGTAACTAAGGGATTATGAAGTGAAGGTTCAAATGAAGCTTAGGGTTCAAATGAAGGGTTCAAATGAGCATCATGGTTCCACTCTGACCCCCCCTGGCATGTTGACCACCACTGACCACATCCCCCGGATGGTCATATGTTGTAATTCGCTTTAAACCCCTGCGTTGTATTCCAGTAATTGCACAGTGGGGTAAATAGATCCCAATACATGATGAAAAAATTATAATATGATCTGTTACCCCCCCTGGTTCGGTTTGGGCCCCTGGTGAGCTCATGTTATTAGCATGTTAAGACAAATATGAAGCTTTAGACCCACAAATTATCTGACTTTGCACGGCCAGATAGCACGTAGCTTCTTAGCCCATGATAGATCCACACTTTGTGATCATATTTATGATTATATTTACATCTATATTTACCTTTCGCTGACCAGAACAACATCGGCATCAGTCCACTGTTTGAAGATGGCAGGTAGGACTTTCCTAAAGATGAAGAAGAGACCTGGAAACACCACGACCCCGCAGAACAGAGCTGGGATCATCTCTACTGCTGCGCCTGTCCCGCTATTCTGACCCGATCTTGTCTAACCTGGCTCGGAAGATGGCCCGGGTGTGTGTTTTTTGGCCCGGTGTGTGTTTTTTTTACACCGGTGACTGGGGATCGCCGTGCTGGCCTAGACTGCATTAGTGCTCCTCCAGGCCCACAAGATCCAGAGATCCACAAGATCCAGATCCACAAGATCCAGCAGCCACCGTGTGAGCCGCTGTCCTCCCTGCCGCAGCAGCAGCACCGCAACACGGGTCACAGAGGAGCGGTGATCCGCTGATCAGCCTGGAACTCCTGGAGCCAAAGGAGCCTGTTCAGCTAAAAAAGCTATAACTACATACCTCCAATACTACAACCTCCAGAATAATCCAGACCCCAGACCACAGAAATATTGTGCGTTTAAGTCCGGGAAGAATAGGATAATTGTGCAAAAAAGAATAATAGTAATATTCACTAGGCCAATGATTCTGGATGGCTGCTCTGCGGAGAGGTAGAAGAATCACGAGGTTTAATTCCTGCTTAGAAGCTCCTGACAGTGCAGAGGGTACAGATTCTGCCGGATAGCGCACCTAGGCAGCCCACAACCTTCTGGCAGATCACTGACATTAATGCATGGTCAGAAAATAAATGTTGCCAATTTGTTAAGGATTGTATCAAGGTGAACAACAGTATTA
>CM059338.1:6895815-6903315 GCA_030340685.1 Protosalanx chinensis | reverse complement strand
ACCCCTACTGAAGAGACCACCACTCTAACCAATCCCAGCACCCCTACTGAAGAGACCACCACTCTAACCAATCCCAGCACCCCTACTGAAGAGACCTCCACTCTAACCAATCCCAGCACCCCTACTGAAGAGACCTCCACTCTAACCAATCCCAGCACCCCTACTGAAGAGACCTCCACTCTAACCAATCCCAGCACCCCTACTGAAGAGACCGCCACTCTAACCAATCCCAGCACCCCTACTGAAGAGACCTCCACTCTAACCAATCCCAGCACCCCTACTGAAGAGACCTCCACTCTAACCAATCCCACCAGTTCTAGTGAAGGAATTTCAGCATCAAATGATCCCAGCATCGAGCAGGGAAATGGAGGTTTTTCAACAGGTGAAATAGCTGGAATTGCCATGGGAACGGTAGCTGGGGTGGCCGCTGTGGGTGAGTGTGATATATACTGTGAAGATGAACACACGCACATACACTACACACACAGTAAACACACACACACACACGGTACACACCGTCCAACTTGGTCCCCCACTTTCACTGTGAGTCCATATAAATGTAAATACCTTTTTCAAGTTGTTTTTTGGAACGTGTTGCCTAAATAAAGTTGTTGTTCTAATTTTAAATAATGTCACATTGATCTTCTCTCTCTATCTCTCTCTCTCTCCCTCTCTCTCTCTCTCTCTCTCTGTCTCTCTCTCTCTCTCTCTCTCCCCTCTCTCTCTCTCTCTCTCTCTCTCTCCTCTCTCTCTGTTTTATAGGAGGGGCATTGTTTGCGGGCCTATCATTCGCTGGGAAGCTGGGGTGATGGTGAGCCCTGGATGATGGAGCAAGCCTGTCCCACTATAAACTGTCACTGGCTTCACCATTTGTCCCTTTAAGACCTCAAGCTGGAAAACTTCACAAACTATTATCAGAAATACATGTAAACGTTTGTAGTGTAAGAAGTTTGGCTTCTGGTGTGATTGCACATGCGCTCTCTAACCTGCATCGTCAGCCATCTGACCTTGGCCCGAGGGCAGATTAAATGAACTGTAGGATGTGGAAATAAATAAGACTCATTAGTTCCAGTTTTGCACTTAAGACGTACAAAACTCAATTTTAAGACTGTTTGGGCCTATACTCTGTCGAGTGTTAAAGTCACTTGCATTCTGCAGTGTTTTTGACACCATCTCTACCTTCAAATCAATATATCGATGCGAAAGTTCCTCGTTTGCCAAGTCAAATGTTACGTAAAAGATTGTGAATCAAGTCTAGATTTTCGAATGTAACTTATTTTTCTGTGTTTTTTTTTTGTTGACAAAAAGATAATAAAAAACGACGGAACTATTTTAATATGATATAACTGTGTATGTGTGTTTGTGGGAGTAGGGGTGTGTGTGTGTGTGTGTTGAGGAACTAGGGGCAGCTGACACACTCTTTGTAGGCAGCTTTTCTCCAGGAATCAGCACTAAAGCTGATCACATCCATTGATCCAGAGTTTGGTGTTCTGCTTCACCAGGAAGTGAGCTCACACTCCACAGCTTTCCCAGGAAGTGACATCACACTCCACAGTAGAGATGCTTCCAATAGGATCTTGACCCCAGATAACCACATAACTAGGGCCACATAACTAGGGCCACATAACTAGGGCCACATAACTAGGGCCACATCACTAGGGCCACATCACTAGGGCCACATCACTAGGGCAACATAACTAACTTCTACATTCTTTATGGACTGAAGTACCCAATGAATAAACAGCTTTATGTCTGGAATTCTCCAGTGTTATGTCACCTTGATTGTGGCGTCTGGACCACAGCAGGTGTTAGTAATTTTAAGCACTCTCTAAATTGGGCAGTGAGAGCTAATCCCTCTCCATGCCTTTCTCAAGAAGGACTCTATCCCCAAGCCCAGCTCCGGGTTCACGCTGAGCTTGTTTGAAGTGGGAGGAGCCACATAGAGTGGGAGGAGCCACACATAGTGGGAGGGGCCACCCAGAGTGGGAGGGGCCACCCAGAGTGGGAGGAGCCCCCCAGAGGTTCACTCTGAGCTTGTTAGAAGTGGGAGGAACCACACAGAGGTTCACTCTGAGCTTGTTAGCAGTGGGAGGAGCCACACAGAGTGGGAGGAGCCACACAGAGGTTCACTCTGAGCTTGTTAGAAGTGGGAGGAGCCACACAGAGGTTCACTCTGAGCTTGTTAGAAGTGGGAGGAGCCACACAGAGGTTCACTCTGAGCTTGTTAGAAGTGGGAGGAGCCACACAGAGGTTCACTCTGAGCTTGTTAGAAGTGGGAGGAGCCACACAGAGGTTCACTCTGAGCTTGTTAGAAGTGGGAGGAGCCACACAGAGGTTCACTCTGAGCTGTTCCCTGCTACACAGCTTCCCCACTAAGGGATTACCATATGGCATGAGGTTGTGCGTGTGCGTGTGTGTGTGTGTGTACACAGATAACAGAAATGGTACCACGAAAGTCATCTGTTTGTGTTGGTATACTGGGTTATTACGTAACAGAGCCTCAGAGCTGTGTGTGTGTGTGTATAGTGTGTGTGTGGTGTGTGTGTGTGTGTACGTGTGTGTGTAGCCTGTCACGTGTGCAGATGTGGGTATTGAGTCAGAGGGATTTCCACTGAAGTAGATGTTTGTTTAAGGTACCGTATGTAACGTTAGTTATTACCACAAGGGCACGTGTCTTATTCCATGTTGTGATGTTTCTAAACGTCCTCCTCTTTCTCTGTCTTACATTCCTGTATCTCTCCCAATGTTTCTGACCCAGTCAGACCAGAAATGACATAAAACAAACTGACCAGAGGTCAGCCAACACTAACAGCCCTCCCCTCCCTCCCCCTCTCATTCTGCTTCTAACAGAAAAGCACATCAAATATTCATGGCTCTCTGAATAGCTGCTTTTAACTGGAGTCTTTTTATTCCAGATGTTCTGTTCTAATCCAAACATACACCCTGCATCCTTAACCCACACGACTGCACCTGCTGCAGAGATCTGTCGGAGAGAAGAACAGCATTGTGACTCAGTGCGAGCATGAGTCTAGAAAGACAGAGTGCAGAGGGAGCAAGACTATCCTGCTAACAAACTGGGCTCCTTCCAAATAGATCATCTGTCTCAGCTTGGAAACCTGAACTGCAGAGTCACAGAGTTTACAAACACGAGCACACGAGAGAGAGAGAGAGAGAGAGAGGAGGGAGAGGGAGAGAGAGGAGGGAGAGAGAGAGAGAGAGGAGGGAGAGAGAGAGGAGGGAGAGGGAGGAGGGAGGAGGGAGAGAGAGAAGAGAGAGAGGAGGGAGAGGGAGAGATAGGAAGGAGAGAGAGAGAGGAGGGAGAGAGAGGGAGGAGAGAAGGGAGAGAGAGAGGAGGGAGAGAGAGAGGGAGAAAGAGCGAGAGACAAACATGAATATGCACGTACAGTAAACTCCTGCACCAAAAGTTAGAAATATAGTCACTGGCTGACATAAACCATGAATGGGCCGTTCTCCTGTCTCCAGTAATCACACCTCCTGGTTTACAGTCACACACTAGTTAATTCTAGCTTTTCAGCAAATCAATGATTAGTGCAACTCTACTGACAGTTCCCCCCCCCCCCACACACATCACTCAGACACACACTCTCCCTCTGTGTCTATGTCTCTCTCCCTCTGTGTCTATGTCTCTCTCTCTCTATCTCTCTCTCTCCCTCTGTGTCTATGTCTCTCTCTCTCTCTCTCTCTCCCTCTGTGTCTATGTCTCTCTCTCTCCAGGCATTAACACCATCAGTGGCATTAGGATTAATGTCCACTCAGAGGTCAGGGGCTAGAGCAGCTGGAGAGGAGTGGGAGTGGCTAGCAGGATGGACAGAGGAGGAGGGAGGGAGGGAGAGGAGGGGGAGTGGCTAGCAGGATGGACAGAGGAGGAGGGAGGGAGGGAGAGGAGGAGGTAGAGGAGAGGAGGGAGGGAGAGAAGGAAGTGAGAGGAGGGAAGAAAGGAAGGAAGAAAGGAGGGAAGAAAGGAGAAGGAGAAGGAGAAAGAGGAGGGAAGGTAGAAAGAGGAGGGAAGGTAGAAAGGACAGGAATAGGGAAAAGAGTGAGAGAGACATAAATAATAGATAATAAGACAACAATTAATATAAGACAACAGTCTTCAGCCAAACTGCTGCTCAGAGGATAAGGGTAACTATTAAGAACACAAACTCAGGTGAACCGCAGAGGGACTCCAGCTGTGCCCACAGCGCCACCTGGTGGACACAGATACCTTTGCTTTTCAAAGGTCAGGTGGTGTATTAACAGCTGACAGCACTGAATGTAAATAAATCACCCCTTTGTGTTTTCACAGATGTAAATTAGTGTGTTTTTTTTACACAACTACATACCAATGAAAATGACAAGAAATCCTGATTTAATTGTTCAAGTTTATTAATTTAAAGTTACGTAACTTTTCAAAAACATTCAATGTACTATCATTCATTCTTTAACAGTTACTAACAGTTATCTTTTCTGCATTATATTAGTTCTCTCCAAAAACAGAGATTTTTTTAACATCATTAGATATTTTCAGTAGTCACATCCTCCATAAATACAAAAATAAAACATATTTAGTTAAAAGACATTCTCGTCATTGAGTTATGACATCATTTGTTCATCAAACGTCGCTTATGCTGTCTCACCATGTCTTTACGTTAAAGCACGACGTAGTGGAGTTACACACTTCCACCACTAGATAGCGCCATACGTACAGCTCACAAATACTATTAAAAGTACAGAATTCAGTTCAAACGCGTTACAACATATTTCTGTTATGTTTCGACGCCAACTGAACCCCAGTTCTCCAGTGTGTGGTGGACATGCCAATGTGCATTAAGCATGACACACTAATGTAAATCAAGGGTCTTTCGGATGCACACACACACTTGTGTCGAGACCATTTGATTGGTTGTACATCCATTCCATCAGTCTGCATGGCTCCAGCCTGCAGTAAGGCCAGTCTATAAGGTCAGTCTATAGGGCTGGACTGCAGGCTGTGTAAATTCTAAGCCCAGTCTGTAGAGCCGGTCTCTCTGAGCGGTCTGCAGCTGATGTTGCTCACAGGAGTGAGGACGAGGTCAGTTCGTAGAAAAGCACGTAAGCGTCACTGCTGGGCACCTGATTGGACGATATGGGACTCACTCTGCAGACAGGAAGCAGAAACGTGTGTTAAAGAGTCGTAAACACACACACGCGCTAGCAGACGCCATCGGACACAGGAAGTTGCGCACCTTGAATCGTTGTAATTGTACCATTCCCCCAGAACGGGGTTCCTGCAGTAGGCAGTGTAATGCCCCCCCAGTGTGGTCCCTGAGTGGTTGGAGACTGCATAGAGGTTGTACACTGCGTTAGCTGCAAACAGGAGAGGAGGAGAAGAAGAAAGGGGGGGTCAGATGGCTCAATGGTTAAGGCGTTGGCCTCATGATCAGAAGGTTGTGAGATCGAGCCCCCGCTGTGGCTAGATTACTTTGTGTCCTTGGGCAAGGCACTTCACTCTACTTGCCTCAGGGAAAATGTCCCTGCACTTACTGTAAGTCGCTTTGAATAAAAGCGTCTGCTAAATGAATAAATGTAAAATGTAGAAAGGATATTAGTTCACATCTCTGAAGTGTGTAACCAGCATTAGACTGAGTTCCCCGTTTTATTTCCAGGTACTCAAATCCCTTCCCAGTGAAAAGGTCGGTCCTTAAAGCTCTCCTGGACATGACCATGGGTCATGTGATCATTAGATTAATATAGCAGGGTATATAGATCAAACATCGTTTATTATATTCAGAACATTTCAAAGAGGGAATCATGTGGCTGATCAGTTAAGAAGTCAGACTAGTAATCAGAATGTTGCCGGTATAAAAGTGATAAAGTAATCGTTATCTTTCATTATTGTTGACTGATCAGTGGTTTAAGGAGCTCTTCACTTGCTAAGAGCTGAACAGGAGTGTTTTAATCTGCTGTGGTGCCGTCACAGTGGCCCCTAGACACTGTTTTGACCCTAGGACAGGGTTTTGACCCTAGGACAGGGTTTTGACCCTAGGACAGGGTTTTAAGGCGACAGTGCCGGTGGTGGACGGAGCAGAACACTCACCGCTGCCGTCTGAGGAGAACTCCCGGAGATCCAGGCCACTGAGAGGAAAGTTGACGAAAGTCGACAGTTTACTGCTTCTGATACAAGATTCAGAGAAGCGCTTGAGATCTGAGAGAAAATCCTGGTCAAGGAACACGAACGGTGAGGAGGAAACACTCCGATAAACACAACAATAATAATAATAATAAGATCAGATAATCATCATCATAATCATGTCCCGCAGTGGAGAAATTGCAGAATAGTACAAAATAATAACAACAGAACGTACAGGCAAACCAGCTGTAAGGTCTTAACTGCTCTGAAGACACGGATTGACCCTAACAGGCCACCGTACAGGACGCATCACAAAGCACCAGAAAGGATACGAAGTACAAGGATCTGAGGAAACTTCTGGATGGTGAACTTCTTAGTGCATTTCCTCCTGGCTTTACAGCGACAGCAGGTCTGAGAGGAGGGAGAGATGTGGTCAAGGAGAGACACGGTCAGGAAGAGACACGGTCAGGGAGAGACACGGTCAGGAAGAGACACGGTCAGGGAGAGACACGGTCAGGGAGAGACACGGTCAGGGAGAGACACGGTCAGGGAGAGACACGGTCAGGGAGAGACACGGTCAGGGAGAGACACGTACAGGGAGAGACACGGTCAGGGAGAGACACGGTCAGGGAGAGACACGGTCAGGGAGAGACACGGTCAGGGAGAGACACGGTCAGGGAGAGACGTGGTCAGGGAGAGACACGGTCAGGGAGAGACACGGTCAGGGAGAGACACGGTCAGAGAGTTTCAGAGACACGAAACACCGACTTAAAGCAAAACATGTCTGATTTCAGACTAACCGGTTTCTCTTCTCCGTCCAACACATCCTCTCTGGTGAAGAGACCCATGCAGTCCATCAGATTCACCTCCCCAACGCTCTTCTGGGAAAACCAACAAGGACTTAGACTGTGTTGTCCATGTCCAAGTCCATGTTCATATCATCAGTGTGTGTGTGTGTGTGTGTGTGTGTGTCTCACCTTAGCGACAGGCAGGGACAGATCCCAGAAGGGATCAAACACAGTAGAACAGTAGCCACAGTGACCACATGTCAGAGAGCTCTTCAGCTGCCCCACGAACAGATCTATGACACCAACACACACACACACACACACACAGAGAAAAGAACACACCGTTACACACTAGTTTACACACACACACACACACACACACACAGTTAAACAACAGCAGTGGACAGCGCCTCTCCAGTCACTCACCCACCACCTTGCTGTCCTCCTGCTCCAGGTATCTGTTCCACATCTTCACCCCCACCTCACTGTCCCTGCATGGGGACACACAGCCACGTCACACCCTGAGCCAGGCTGCACTGCTGTCTGTGGAGGGGGAGCTGTGTGTGTGTGTGTGTGTGTGTGTGTGTGTGTGTGTGTGCAGGG
>CM059338.1:6863315-6893315 GCA_030340685.1 Protosalanx chinensis | reverse complement strand
GCGGGTGAAGAGGAGTCACAAACTCCTCTGGTTTTAGGATTGGTCGATCATCTACTTTAACAGGTTATGCAAGCCAAGCAGAACTCAAGCTTTCTGATGTCACTGTCCTGACCTCTAACCCCAAACTGTCTCCGTAATCATACATGAATGGTTCTAATGCGGTGCTGGAAGCTGGTGTTACGGTTCAGCAGTCAGCCCCTCTCAGCTGTGACTGATCCTGGGTTCAGCCCAGGGGTCTACCTGGAGGGCTGCAGGTGGCTTAATGGATAATGGGGCCCTCATATTTTCCACACGTGCTCTTCCTTGTAAAACGGGGCAGCTGCGTTTCCAGGGATGCTGAACGGAAGGAGGTCTGTGCTGCTTCAGGGAAGCTGCTTTCTAGGCAGGGCTTCACGCCTGCTTGGAGCCCCTTCAGGTGTGACGGCCTTCAGGCGGCCAACATGTCTCACTTCAGCACCTCTCAGACCTCACACTAGCTGTCACTGCAGCAGGAGAGGCTGGCCAGGGACCTTCCTCCAGTCCATTATTCTTTCTTCTTTTTTTTGACAGATGCACAGTAGTACAGGGGACTTTGTAGGACAGTTTTATGTGAAGCGTGACGGGAAAGGCAGGGAGAGAGAGGAGAGAGAGAGAGAAAGAGAGACAAAGAGCGAGAGAGAGACAGAGAGATAAAAAGAGAGAGGGGAAAGCATGCAGCTCAAGGCCAAGGGTTGGATTCAAACCAGCTGTTTTAAGGCCTCAGTCTGGGGGCTTCACTCTCTCATCAGGGAACAGGAACCCCCCTCCCCCCTTTCTGTCCATCTTGTGTTTTGAGTAACAGGAAAGAGAAGGGGACTCTGATGCCACACACCAACACGGAGCCTCTCATTGGCTCACTTGCCAGCTTAGACCACAGAAGGGCGTGCCATTGGTTGGCACGGGCTGAAGTCTGTGAAGGAACGTGCTGTTCCAATCTTACTGTGATGCTGGTGGCTAAACAACCTGTGACTTGAGTACCACACACGCCCACACACACCCACACACACACATCAAGCAAGCTTCCCTCTCTGAAACAGAATAGCAACAAACATTCTTATGCTCCTGGCAGAAGATGTCCTTTTCTGGAACAAACACAGAAACACACACACACACACAGAGAGAGAGAACACTTGTGTACATACATATCAGATGTTTTATCTGACGGATAAGGAGGTGATTATCAGCCTGTACTGACAGCACAACAAGCAAGCTCATAAAGCCATGGGCTGTTCCTGTGACTAGTCTGAAGACAGATAACAGCAGCATAACTGCACCTTATCTCAGTACAGAGCACATGTGAACGCCCTGATTGTCCCTCTGACAGAACTCAGAGTTTTCCTGATTAAACTGAAGGTGTCGTCGTTATGTAACACCTTGAAGAACCAGTTCATCACCTGGGCTAGTCAGGAATCTCGATCGTGGGGGTGGAGAGGAGGGGAGGGGGCGGATGTTTACCCTGTTTGAGAGGAGAGGGGGGTAATTAGACCCCGTTAGGAGGAAAGGGGGTCGGCGTGACCTCTGGTAGGAGGGGAGAAGAGTTCTTGAGGAAGGGGAAAGTGGGTCAAGTTGTCTTCCTCTGGGTTCACTTAGATACCATCAGCAACAAGCTGCGCCCAGTTATAACAACCAACCAGTTATTAACTGACAAACTAAGGTCAAGTTTATAGGATTTATTTGTAAGAATATGTTTCTTGACTATTCCTTCCCTCCCGCTCTCTAAATAGAGACACCCAGATCTGGTGATTATGACCTGGTTGTGTAAGTGTAGAATTATGTTTCCAGCGGATCTGAATGCAGGCTTCCATTAGGGGGGATAGAGTGCACAGCTGGAAGATGGGGGGGTGTTATAGCAGCCCTTGGCCACCAGAGGCAGCAAAGCACCCGCACTTTGCTCCGTGTTACGTAACACAGCCGGGCCGAGAGAGGCTGAACTCGAGGACAAGCTGCGGTCAGAGCGCGAGTACACCGTAAAGAAAACATTTATCAGAGATCAAACCAAATCACGTCGCAATTCCCACGACACACCCTGTGAACTAAACTAGTTTATTATTAATTATATTAAATTATTATTATTATTAAAAAATAAACTTAAAAACTAGACTTGCACGGTTTCATTCCATTCCTAATGTGCTTCTATAGGCCACTAAATCCACCACAGTCCTGTTGTAAATCAGTCCTATTGCAGATCTTACATTAAACACATTCCATGAGCTCCTGTGATGTAACAGCTCAACATCATGCCAGTGAACCTGTATGTTGTGCTGCTATGCTGCCTGAATGACAATAGGGACTTGTTGCAGGCTGAATGTTGAACCTATAATCCAGAAGTTTCACATCACAGTTTCTAATCTGAGTTTTTCTCCACCAAATCTGACGCTCACTGCTCAGATCTACAGGCGGATGACGAGGACATTAATGTCTGTTTAGTTGGTGTAAATTCAACCAAATATGACACCATCAAACAGTGTCATTATACCGTCTCTTCTAATGAGCCTGAAGCCCAAAGCAGCAGTTTAAACTCACCTTGGCTTGATTGATCAGAAGACCCACAAACGTGGACACCAGCATGGATCTGGACATAGTGGGGCTCTTCCTCCGCAGGTCCTGCTTCATGAAGGGGAACACAGCGTCCGGTGTCTCCTCCGGTACAGTCACCGTGTAAGACTGTCGCATGCTGGGCATGATGACGGTGTGATGTCGGAGATGTCAAGTTGTCTAATTGTTGCAATCGCAATCTAACCTGGTCCTGGGCAGGCTGGACCTGCAGATTTAGACTGAGCAGTTCTTACTACCTTAGCAGATAGATGTAAGTGTAGTAAAGCACCACTGAACAGACTGCAGCAGGAAGGAAGACTGTCTTGTTGGCCTGTGGTCGCCTTTTCTGAGCTTGCAGATGTAGCGATATTTTATCCCTTTCCTTTAATGCACCGAAGGCGACGTGTTGCTCGGTAATGAGTGTGTAGGTCGAAGAACAAGCGCGCACCGGCTCGCGCTGTTTCAGTTTTACTACGCACTGCACACGCCCCCTTGGAGCCGGCTGACGTCACGAAATGCCTCATGCTTGTTGAGACGTCAAACCAGAGGAGAAGAACTCCCATTCACAGAAGAGGGAGGACGGGAGGGAGGGAGGGAGGGAGGGAGGGGGGGGGGGGGGAGGGAGGGAGGGAGGGAAGAGATATTCATCTATCCAAATAATGTACATCGGTTTGTATTGAGGGATCTATTTTGAGTATTTTGTCAACGTGCGGATTAACTCCTGTCATAATGTGCATTAAACCATATTGCACGTTAAACATTTTAATTATTAAGACAATTCATGCATTATGTAAAACAGTGTCTCTCTTTCCTTCCCTCTTTCCCCTTATTTCTTATTTCAACACTGACCCTCCTTGGTGACCCCTTGCCCCTATGGCATTAAGCTCTGTTAGCTAAACTTTACACAAAGGTGCTTTCACTAAACCCACACTGACCCCATTCAAACCCAGAGTAAGGCTACTTCACACTGCCCAGAGCAACAGCAGCTAACGCTCCTCACCCTCCACACACTACAGCTCATCTGACTGGCTAGATTTGCCATTTTTAAACCATTTCATCCAAAGCCACATGATGGTCAGACCTCAGCTCCACTCTGTCCTGAGGAGCTCTGTGTTTCCTGGATACGATGCTCCGTAACCACGGACGATGTGGTGCTACTGGATCTATCTGGACTCCTGCCTGGCTGAGGCCGGGAAGGGCATGTTGCCAGGGGATACGGGATGTCAGGTGACTCAGTAGAACGCTCATCAACACCACATCATCCCCCAGAGAACTCTGACTGACCACCAAACAGCACATCCGTCCCTGATACTGCAAGTTCTAACAGTGGTTCTGACCTGGCTGGAGTCTGGGGATGATCTGGTTACAAGCTGGTGAGGTCTGGGGAGACCAGGGAGCAGGAGAGGGACAGTTCAGGGAGGCAGGGGAAGGAGAGACCGGCTGGACGACTGCCAGAGGGCAAGAAAGCTTAACACACTGAGACAGGAGAGGAGAAGAAAAGGAGGGAGGGAGGGAGGAGGGAGGGAGGGAGGGAGGAGAGAGGAGGGAGGGAGGGAGGGAGGGAGGGAGGAGGGAGGGAGGAGAGAGAGAGGGAGGGAGGGAGGGAGGGAGGGAGGAGGGAGGGAGGGAGGAGAGAGGGAGGGAGGGAGGGAGGAGAGAGGGGCGATAGTTTACAGCAGAACTTCACAGAGGACAGTCAGGGAACAAGCAGACCCAGAATGTGTCCACAACAAATACCTGGGGACAAACACTGTGGCAACAACTTGGCTGAACACCTACATGTGTGAATGTGACTGAGGAGTGTGTGGGAGAGAGACATAAAGGGAGAGAGAGAGAGAGAGAGAGTGAAAGGGAAAGTAAGAGAGAGAGAGAGAGAGTTATAGAGAGGTAGTGATAAAGACCTCACTTGTGTGTCGTTTCTTTCATGAGTGTTTTGCACCAGACTGTGTACCATACGCACCATGTGCAGAAGGCCTGGGTTTCACTACCGGCGGGGGTTCGAATCCCCGGCCAATGCATTGAATATTTCCCCAGTGTGGGACTAATAAGGGATCATTTGAATTTAACTTTCAGACAGACAGATAGATAGGCAGGCAGAATGGTACACAGACAGACAGACAGACAGACAGGCAGAATGAATCATTGTGGTTTGTGTTTCTGCCCCAGCAACCATCATATCAATCACCTGTAACCTGGGATAGACACTTTACAGCTGTCGTCCCTGGCGACCAGGTAAACTTTATGGTTGTGTTCCATGGCTGGGCAGAGTTCATGGCCACGTCAGTCTGCTTTGGATCTCATTCAATACTGTCAACTAGCAGTAACCCCCACACACACACTGTGTATACACACTACACACACACACACACACTTCTTGTACACACACACTCTCCATCCAGAGGTAACACAACTCGGATCAGATCAAGACTGCTGGAGAAACGGCGATTATTGCAATCAAATGAAAGTGCTCCCAAACTGAGAGTGGAAGACGCTTAAGGTGTTCATAAATAAACACTGCCACCTAGTGTCGGGTTGGGAGAACTGCATGTACAGATCAGTTACCACCTCCCACTCTTGGCATAAAAGCATCCATACCTCATAGCTCCAGAGTGGGGGGGCATAGCGGTCCGTGCTACCCAGCTCAAGTCGTCCTCTGGCTGGGCTGGGTCTCCTGGTGAGGGGGGCTGGCTGGTCCCACAGACCCAGAGAGGCCAGGTCCTGGGTCAGACCGGACTGGCCAGCTTGACGGTGGCGGTGGGACAGGGGGGAGCATGCCACAGGGGATCCAAGCCCCCGGACACCTCTGCCTACCCCCAAGACACGGCTGCAACTCTCGCTGCGCCTGCCCGCCGGAGGAGCCTCGATCCTGGGGAGGGAGAGGCGAGGCCTCCCCCTGTCTGGCTCCAGCGGTGGGAGGCAGGCTGGGTGTCTGGAGATGTGGTACCTGGACACGGAGGAGTGCCCCTGGAAAGAGAACCCCACAGGGGGCTCATAGGAGGGGTACGAGCCCAGGAGGACGGGACCTTGGCTGCTTCGCAGGCTGGACGTCATGCGGGACATGATGGAGGGATCGGAGGGGCGAAGGGGAACACCTGGAGGACAGTAAGGGTCAGAATCAGGGTCAGGGTTCAGTCCAATCGGCTATATCATTAAGAACCTGACAGACGCACACACACACGCACGCACGCACGCACACACACACGCACGAACACACTCACACTCTCTCACACACACACACATATATACATACACACATACATACATACAGTACATACAAGCATAACACTCACCAGATGCTCTAGTCTGCTATCCAGGTCCTAAACACAGGACCAGTCTCTACCGCTCCTAACTCCTGCTGCAGACACTGAGCGCTCCAGTGTCAGTTGATGTTGCTAATGTCCACATCAGACACAGCTCATACACACTGCAGCCTGGACTGCCGTTGCTACAAACACAGACCTGCTGCTCGCTGTTCCCAGGAAGTCTTAAGGAAGTCACAGAAGCGGTCTGTAGCACGAGGAAAGGGGCGGACTCCCGGTAGGATTTACCGAAGTTAGATTTCCTTAAGCCCGGTACACCGTGATAACGACTGTCTAAATCTGTCTCTGTCGTTACCCAACCCTCTAACCCTCTGTACATGTCCTCTGTTAGAGCTCGAACTCACAGCTCCACCGTGTTTCCTGCTGAGCTGCGGCTGGTCTTCTTACATTAGATTGGGGTTCCTGCAGCTCCGGTGTGACCGCGGGGATGCGCACAGTAACAGCATCCTACCTGCTCCACTTCCTCACGTGGCGCTCGGTCCTTCCACCCAGCGGTTGTCTTGGTGACGTGACCGAGGTAACCCAGGTAACCCAGGTGACCCAAGTAACCCAAGTGACCCCCCCCCTTTTTTTTCAAGCACCCAAACTTGCACCTGACAAACTGTGCAGTTAACCCACTACTAATGTGACACTACTTGATTTAATGATACTAGAAGTTCATTCAAGTGACAGTTTGAAGTAGCTTAATGGTGCATTTTTTTCAATAAAACACAAGTTCTGAGAACTGTTCAGTTTATTTCCGTGCTTTTCAGACATATGACAGTAACTCTCAAATAATGTGAATGATCAGATCTGGCTATGGGTCACTTATACGATCCAAAGAGTTGATAACAAATGCATCACAGTATAATATAAAAAGAATCAATTCAATTCAAACTGTACATTTTGTACACAGTGAAAATGTAACAACTCCTAATGGAATAACACAGTTTTACTGACATACAAACCTTGCTTTCGTCAGGGATAGAGACAGGGGCAGGGTTAGAGGCAGGGTCAGAGGCAGGGTTAGAGGTAGGGGCAGGGTTAGAGGCAGGGTCAGAGGCAGGGTTAGAGGTAGGGGCAGGGTTAAAGGCAGGGGCAGTATCTGCATCCATAGGGCTAAACTACAATGGAGTCTCTGTCCATGATGTGCAATAGAATCATTATTAATTAAAAACTTTATTCACTTGTCGTTCAGGATCATTAAGAAATAGGAACAAAATAAAAAGCACTTTGGTACAAACACTAGATGGAATGGCAATCAGAATAAAATTGAGAGGATTACAACAAATATGTGGTGACTGGAATATCAACCAACCCCTCCACCTGCACACAGGGAGGATTACGATCGATTCAGAACCGTCTCAGACATCACACATAAATAAGAATTTCACACAGAAGATCAGGATTTAAGGCCAAAGCAGGACAAGCTAAAACCTTTCTAGACATTCTGTTCATCTAGGATCATTCCTACAGCTGTGGACTCTAACACTGCTCATATGAATGGCTACATGCTGCATGAGTAAAAATGTCTTTAGAAGGATTGATCTCCGTATGATCCGGGGGAAGGGGGGGGGGGGGTCAGGCCTGGGTACTGCTTACTGCACACGCTCAGAACTGCAGCTGACCTCTTCAGGAAGTGAGAGAGGAAGCAGGAAGTGAGAGGGACCAGGAAATGAGAAGAAACAGGAAGTGAGATCAAAGAAGGGGGTTCAGGAAGTAAGACGGAGTACGAAGTGATCGGAGTGTCGTGAACTTCCTGACATCATTCACTTGTATTCCACATCTCTGTGTTTCCATGGTCACCTGGCACCCTGGGGTTAGCAGAGGAGGTGTGGGAGGGCTGTCAGCACGGAGCTCCCCAAGCCCAGGACCAAGCACCACATCTGGGGGAGCAGAGCCCCACTGGAGCCCACTGCTGTGGAGGCAGAGGACACACTTCAGACACACATGGAGGATGTGGATTTATAAGCCTACATGTAAACACAGCATGTTAGTTGTTGTATATCTTGTTATGGGTATTGAAAAAAAACGTGCACACACTCGACCCAGGTGACATTCTTGTGACAGAAGCATACACACACACACACACAGACACACACTGTTGTCATGGTATCTTTGCTTTAAGGCGGTCAGGAGCTCAAGTCTCCATCTCTCCTTACAGCAGGAAGGTGTGAAGCTGTGATCACAGCAGAGGAGCTGCAGGAGGAACATGTGTGTCTGGGTTTACAGAGCGAGAGAACACCAGAACCTGTGTGTGTGACGTGTGTGTGATGTGTGTGTGTGTGTGTGTGTGTGAGACGTGTGTGGGATGTGTGTGTGTGTGTGTGTGTGAGACGTGTGTGTGTGTGTGTGACGTGTGTGTGATGTGTGTGTGTGTGTGACGTGTGTGTGTGTGACGTGTGTGTGTGTGTGTGTGTGAGACGTGTGTGTGTGTGTGTGTGAGACGTGTGTGTGTGTGACGTGTGTGTGTGTGACGTGTGTGTGTGTGTGTGTGAGACGTGTGTGTGTGTGACATATCTGTGTGTTTGTGTTTGACATGTGTGTTTGTGTGTGAGTTGTGTGATGTGTGTGACGTGTGTGTGATGTGTGTGTGTGTGTGTGAGACGTGTGTGTGATGTGTGTGTGTGTGAGACGTGTGTGTGTGACGTGTGTGTGTGTGTGTGTGTGTGAGACGTGTGTGTGTGTGTGTCACCTCGGCAGGTCTTGCCATCCCTCTGCAGCATCCCTGACACACAGCTGCACACAGGCCCCGCCCCCTTGCTGCTGCAGATCTGCTCACAGCCTCCATTATTCTCCTCACACCAGTCAGACGCTGAAACACACACACACAAACGTGTCGAATACACACACACACACACGTAAAATACACACACACAAACGTGTCAAATACACACACACACACGTAAAATACACACACAAACGTGTCAAATACACACACACATGTAAAATACACACACACCTGTGTCAAATACACACACACACATGTAAAATACACACACACACACACGTCAAATACACACACACACACTTGTGTCAAATACACACACACGTGTCAAACACACCCACACACACACCCCCGCATGTGTTTACCTCTCCTTCTGATGGGGCCCACAGACAGGATATGCTGCTTGTGTTCGCTCTCCTCTGAGTACATTCTCCTGTTATGTGGACAGTTCTGTTGACACACACACACACACACACGGTGAGTGTTCTCCCCCACTAACACACACACAGTCATAAAGATGCACTAGTGGTGTTAAAGCCAGGTGTGTTCCAGTCCCAGGTGTGTGTTCCAGTCCCAGGTGTGTGTTCCAGTCCCAGGTGTGTGTTCCAGTCCCAGGTGTGTGTTCCAGTGGCTCACCACTTTGCAGGCGTTGGTGTCAGAGTCACACAGTGACACGTCACAGTGCAGGTGCACCTCCTCGTAGTCCCCGATGAACTTGAACACGGTGACGTGGAAGCGACAGGTGAGGGAGACGCCGTTCTCCGCCATGCCGATAGTGTTGTCTTTGATGTTGGGACACCTGGAGAACAGGGAGAACCCTGTTAAAACTGCAGAAGAACCTCCAGGGGCCCACCTGGTACTCTCCTACCCTCCCCTCCCCTCCTTTCCCCCCTCCCTCTCCTACCCTCCCCTACTCTCCTACTCTCTCCTTCTCTCCCCTACTCTCCCCTACTCTCCTAACACCTATACCCTCAGCCTTCCAACACTCTCCCACCCTACCTTCCCACCTACCCTCTCTCTATGATGATGTATCTCAGCCGGTCACTGCTGTAGCGAGAGGGCGTGGCCCAGCACATGTTGACTATGAGGATCAGCTGGTTCTCATCAGCCCCCTCCACAAACACGCCCACAAACAGGATGTCCCTGGTGGTGAGGACCACCTCCCCCTCCCGGTACGGCTGACGGTACGAGGCGTTCTTGTACAGCGCCATCTTGGTGATGAAGTTTCCCTCCTGTGTAGGCAGGGTGAGGTTGATCACACTGAAATAGGGGAGGTGAGGAGGTGAGGAGAGGGGGAGGAGAGGAGAGGGGGAGACAGATGAGATTATTCGAAATATATGATTAGAAACCATATTATACAAAAAGTTTGTCAAATTAGGTGCTGGCTTCTTCTAAACAGAGAAAATAGTTCGTAGGGGTCATGTGACCCAAGCGATCATGTGATCCATCCCGTCAGGTGATCTGAGTGGTCATGTGATGCGGCTCACCTGAGCATGGGCTTGAGTACGGTCTCCAGGGAGATCTTCAGGTCCAGCTCGTAGGCGCAGGAGAACTCCACGTTGATGGTCTTGTCCCTGGTGATGATGTTGCCTGTGTTGTTGACACTCTCGATCCACACCGTGTTCTTGTACAGGATGTGGGTGCCGTTCGACTGCGGGAAACAGGAAACAGGTGTTCAGAGGAGAGAGAGGGAACTTTACACCTGGTGGAGCTCTGCCCAACCTCCCCACAACCTCTCAGACTGAAGCCCCACTAACCCCCTCCTAACCTGGACCCTGAAGCCCCACTAACCCCCTCCTAACCTGGACCCTGAAGCCCCACTAACCCCCTCCTAACCTGGACCCTGAAGCCCCACTAACCCCCTCCTAACCTGGACCCTGAAGCCCCACTAACCCCCTCCTAACCTGGACCCTGAAGCCCCACTAACCCCCTCCTAACCTGGACCCTGAAGCCCCACTAACCCCCTCCTAACCTGGACCCTGAAGCCCCACAAACCCCCTCCTAACCTGGACCCTGAAGCCCCACTAACCCCCTCCTAACCTGGACGATGGAGCCGCAGTGTCCCTTGGTGTTGTTGATGTGGAAGGAGATGAAGTCTTCTCCCTCGATCCCGGGGCAGCGCTGGTCATTGATGCGGACGTCCTCCCTCTCGAAGCCCAGCTGGAAGAGCTTGCACTTGGAGATGGACACCTCCATCTGGGCGTGCTTACAAGTCACCTCCGCCTGCAGGATGTCATCCTCTCCTGATTGGTCAGAGGTCAAAAGGTTAGGGTTCTGAAGTTTGATGTTGAGGGTGTCATGTGATCTGGGACGGTCGTTTTAAGGTTTGGGTTCCATCAGAGCCACACCCACCTCCTGGGTTGCTAGGCAGCTCAGGACAGCCACATAGATCTCCTCCGTTCTCTTGCTCGCACGTGTTGTTGGTGCAGATCTCTCCTGCGCAGGGGTCGTAGATCCATTCTGCTAAAGACACGTCCAAACACCACGTTAGCTGTCTCCCAATCCACCGGTCCTGCGTGCCCCTCGGACCCAGGATCCCCAGCCCCTAAAACCAGAATCCCCAGCCCCTAACCCAGAACCCCCAGCCCCTAAACCCAGGATCCCCAGGCCCTAACCCAGGATCCCCAGCCCCTAACCCAGGATCCCCAGCCCCTAACCCAGGATCCCCAGCCCCTAACCCAGGATCCCCAGCCCCTAAAACCAGGATCCCCAGCCCCTAACCCAGGATCCCCAGCCCCTAACCCAGGATCCCCAGCCCCTAACCCAGGATCCCCAGCCCCTAAAACCAGGATCCCCAGCCCCTAAAACCCACCCCTGTAATCTGCCCTCCCCCCCTTACAGCAGTTCTCCTGGGTGATCCACTTGGTGGTGAGAGTTCCCAGGGCACGGCAGGCTTCTGCGTAGGCAGCCAGCGAGCCGCACACCTGGGCCTTGCGGTGGTTGTAGCAGCCGTCCAGGTAGCAGGACTGGTAGAAGGGCCGGGGGTCCAGCAGGCCGTGGCAGGGCTGGAAGAAGCCCTTGGTCTGGGTCAACTTCTGGCAGCCGTCCTCCCCCTGCAGACCCAGCACTGCTGTGTTCTCACAGGACTGAGCCAGAGCCACGTACTGGGTCTCATCACAGCTGCGGAGGGGAGGAGGGGGAGAAGGGAGGGGAGAGGATAGGAGAGGAGAGAGGGAGGGAGGGAGGAGGGGAGGAAAAGAGGAGGAGAGGGATGAAGAAGATAGGAGACAATGAGGGATGAAAGGAAGATGGAGGTGGGGAGAAGATAAGAGACAAGCAATCCCATGTCTACAGTGTATCTGCAGCTCTAGATACCCCCCCTCCCCTTCCCTATGGGTAGATCCACCCTGTCCTCCTCTCTCCCCCCTCCCCCCTCCTCACCTGTTCTGCATGCCGTTGGTCTTCCAGCTCTGAGCCAGCTCCAGAGCGCTGATGGCTGGCTTCCCCCTGGAGGTGATGAAGTCGTCGCTGGGGTCTCCATTGAAGTTGCCACACAGTCCACACACCTTGTTGTGCAGGCGGGGGCCCATGGTGATGCTCAAGGTGTTGAAGCGATTGTAGCGAACCTGGGAGCAAGAGAGAGAGAGGAAGTAGGAAGTTAAGAGGAAGCAGGAAGTTAAGAGGAAGCAGGAAGTTAAGAGGAAGCAGGAAGTTAAGAGGTAGAGGAAGCAGGAAGTTAAGAGGAAGCAGGAAGTTAAGAGGTAGAGGAAGCAGGAAGTTAAGAGGAAGCAGGAAGTTAAGAGGAAGCAGGAAGTTAAGAGGTAGCAGGAAGTTAAGAGGAAGCAGGAAGTTAAGAGGTAGAGGAAGCAGGAAGTTAAGAGGAAGCAGGAAGGTAAGAGGAAGCAGGAAGTTAAGAGGAAGCAGGAAGGTAAGAGGAAGCAGGAAGTTAAGAGGAAGCAGGAAGTTAAGAGGTAGAGGAAGTTGAGTGTAAATAAAGTGACCCTTGACCTCACCTGTATGTCCAGTGGGGTGTCGATGACCAGGAAGCCCTCGGAGGTGGACACACGTGTCATCAGCCCTGTGACAAAGGGCACGGTCACCGGGGTCCCATTCACCTGGGGGAGGATGGACAGGTGAGGGGGGGACAGGTGAGGGGGACAGGTGAGGGGGGACAGGTGAGGGGGGGACTGGTGAGGGGGGACAGGTGAGGGGGGGACAGGTGAGGGGGGACAGGTGAGGGGGGACAGGTGAGGGGGGACAGGTGAGGGGGGGCCAGGTGAGGGAGGACAGGTGAGGTGTCCTCACCTTAACGGTGCCACCAGAGATCAGTATGTTCTCCTCGTTGATGTACAGGTAAGCGTGGGAGATGGTGGTCAGGTTGGGCGTGCTCCACTTGTCGAAGTTGGCGATGAGCTGGAAGGAAAGATCCGGAAGCTTGTGGCAGTTGGTGGACAGGACGAAGGAGCAGGAGGCAGGCAGGCGCAGGGACGCCCCGTCGAAGGTCCTGAACACCCCTCCCCCGGACGCCACGCAGTGCTGGGAGCGTCGAGGGAAGCAGCCTCTGACCCCGAACCTCAGAGCGCACTCCTCCTCCGCTTTGCAGCGCCTCGGGTCACACTGCACCAGGTTCCGCCCGATACACTGACAGCGCTTGGTGCAGTCGCTGTTCCAGAACAGCTGCTTGGACTAGGGGGGTCAGGGAGGGGGAGGTTAGGAGGGGTCAAGGGTCAAAGTTAGGGTCAGGTTATAGTTAGGCTGAAGGTCAAGGGGGTCAGGGGGTCAGGCTCACCTCAAAGTACTTCCCGTCAGTGTAGCAGCCACAGTTCTGAGGCAGGATGCAGCTCTTGCCGTTGAGGACGAAGCCGGGGTCACACTGACAGCCCTCCACACAGTCCAGGGTGCAGTCTCTCTGCCCCCGGGCAGGGGCACACTGGGGCTGGCACACGGGCACACAGCTGGAGTAGTGGCTGTTAGCCGGGCAGGACAGCACTGCACACAACAGAGATAGATCTTATAGATATAGAAGTACAGTTTAAGGAATATTCACACCATCTTTAGAGCAGACTTGAGCTCCTGCTCATCTAAGGAGCACCTGAAGACCACCTGAGCCTGAGGTGAGCAGGTTGCACCCTCTGGAACTCAATCTAAACCAAATCAGCTGCTCACCGCAGGGCGTGTCCACCCTCCAGCCCCCCAGCGGCAGCCCCTGGGTGTGGCAGGTGCTGGCGTACACCTGCAGCCAGTTGCAGATGGTGTCCCTGGCCCCCTGGTCCAGGCAGGTGTCCTGCAGGCAGCTCTGGTAGAAGAAGGCAGGCGGCACCTTGCTGTGACAGCGGGCGAACAGCCCTCCTCTGTCCACGATCAGCCCGCACAGCCTCACCGCCTCCGGCTCCACGAACACGTACAGCCCCTCGCCCACCAGGAAGCGCACGCCCACTTCGACGCCGTCGTCACCGTCGGAGTTGCCGTCGACGACCAGGAGCGGGCCGTCTCCGGCGAGCGCCCTCTCGACCAGGCCGCAGCGAGGGCACGAGTCCCCGCAGCCCACCTGGCAGAAGGAGTCCCTCTCGGCCCAGGCCATGCCCCATTCGGTGGTGCTCAGCACGGGTGCGGACAGCGGGAGACCCTGGCACAGGCCGCAGGTGTGGTTGTAGAGGCTGCGGGGCAGAGTGAGTAAGAGGAGGGTGTTCCAGTCGAAGGCTATCTTCAGGCCGAAGTCTGTCTCCAGTAGAAGCTGCATGCCCAGCGAGGACACGTTGATCTTTCCTGCTGCCAACTTCAAAGGGATGTGCAGACGTTCTTTGTTCACCTGGGGAAGGAGAGATGTCAACGTAAAAGAGCGCTCTTGTGTAATAACTGAGGTGTGTGTGGTAAGGTATATGATCGTTTCTGTGTGTGTGTGTGTGTGTGAGATATGTCGTCAAGATATGTCGTCTGTGTGTTGGAAGAGCTGGAGGTGGCTGGTTCCTCTCTTCTGATCTCTGGGTCGGTTTGTGAAGCTCTTCCAAAACGTCAGTCAGGTTAAGCTTTCTTCTGAGCCCAATCCAGGCTGATAAAAGATGCCGATTGAAATAAGATCCACCTTGAGCCAATCAAAGAGGAATCCGGTCCTCTGTTATTCTATCAGCTTGATTAGAAATAACTCCCTTGTCACACTTTCAACAGTCGTGACCTTTAACAAGTCATCAGTTGTACCTTTTCCAGAGAGGGAAAACTACTTATTGAAATGAAAAGGCGCCCAAACTCATGTTGGAATGTTTCTAATAAATTCTCGGATGAAAAGTGAGCGTGTTCTCCACGGTT
This sequence comes from Protosalanx chinensis, assembly GCA_030340685.1. Classification (NCBI taxonomy): domain Eukaryota; kingdom Metazoa; phylum Chordata; class Actinopteri; order Osmeriformes; family Salangidae; genus Protosalanx; species Protosalanx chinensis. The sequence continues at coordinate 6,878,492 of CM059338.1, read as the reverse complement.
TATCTTTTCCCCAGGTGCAACTCCTAACTGACCTATTTATTCCCCCCGTAATTAACTATTTCACGAATCATTTCTTCTTCTAAATGAAAACTATTTGGCAGCGTGGCTCCGCCCCCTTCCCTCCCCTTCATCTTCCCGCCTCCTCACACTCACCGTAACCGTGTGTTTGTAGCTCCGAGACACTTCGATCTCGTAGTCGTACACCTCCAGGACAAACCCCCTCACCCAGATGGCCTGCCCAGTGTCCCTCTGCTCGTTCCTGGCCATGAGTTTGAAGTTAGGCAGGGGGGCGCTGGAGCTCCCAGCTCTATAATGATCCCCGTCCTCTTCCTCATGCCCTCTCTCGCTGCCCTCACAGGAAGTAGTAGCCAGCCTCATAGTACAGGAGCTCTGCAGCTCGAAAGGAACGCCGCCGAACGGCAGGAAGTGGCTGTAACCGGCGGCGACGCAGATAGCCTCGGTGCGAGGCTGGCAGACGTAGAGGCCGGTGGAGGTCTCCTGGCAGAACTCGTCGGGGGCGCAGGGCGCCAGGCTGCAGTACACGCTGTTATCAGAGCCGTTACAGAAGCAGCGCTCCTGACACTCCCAGTCCGTCCAGAAGGTCTGGTCCGTCTCCACCTGGTGTCCGTGGCTGAAGCAGCCACAGTCTCGCCTCGCCACGCAGAGGCCGTCCCTCACGGCGAAGCCCTCCTCACACTGGCAGCCCTCCTGGCAGGGCAGCGGGCAGGGCTCCGGCGCCGGCTGGTCCAGGTTGGCGCAGGTCAGGGGGCAAGCGTCGGAGCACTCGTCAAAGTGGCTGTTCTCAGGGCAGGGCAGGGCTGGGGGGAGGGGAGGGGAGAGAGAGGAGGGAGAGAAGTGGAGAAATATCAGTAAAAAATGACTACCACGAGTCCTTAAAAACAAGTGTTTTTAATTGAAATGTTACAGCCTAGTCTGAGTGGATTCCCATGCGCATGCATGTCTCCTAGCTCCTGTCTCCTCCCTCCTCATCCTGAGGTGTCATGTCTCCTAGCTCCTGTCTCCTCCCTCCTCATCCTGAGGTGTCATGTCTCCTAGCTCCTGTCTCCTCCCTCCTCATCCTGAGGTGTCATGTCTCCTAGCTCCTGTCTCCTCCCTCCTCTTCCTGAGGTGTCATGTCTCCTAGCTCCTGTCTCCTCCCTCCTCCTTCCTGCGGTGTCATGTCTCCTAGCTCCTGTCTCCTCCCTCCTCCCTCCTGAGGTGTCATGTCTCCTAGCTCCTGTCTCCTCCCTCCTCCTTCCTGCGGTGTCATATCTACTCACGGCAGTTGGTGGCGCTCCTCCAGGGGTTGAGCCCCACGTGAGCGTCCTGGCAGGCGGAGGCGTAGGCCTGCAGCGAGGAGCAGAGGGCGGTCCTGTTCCCCTCCTTCACACACATGTTATACAGGCAGTTCCTGAAGAAGGGGGAGGGGTTAACTGCTGCATGGCACACCAGGAACGAGCTGTTCCCCGGGTCGTTAATGTTCCCGCACATCCAGGGGCTCTGGTACAGCCTCAGGTCGGTGCACATGCGGTAGAGGTCGTCGCAGTCGCCGTTGCAGGTCAGGTCGTCGGCGATGGCGCGCCAGCCGTCGGTGAAGAGCTCGACGGATTCGGCCAGCCGGCCGTTGGGCAGACGCAGGTCGTCGCTGGTGTTCCCGTTGAAGACGCCGCACAGGCCGCAGGTGGCGTTCCGGAAGAGCGTGGACAGGCTGATGTTGAGCGAACCCTGCCGGGTGTAGCGGACGCGGAGAAGACCGCTGGATTCCACCACCGTGGCGTTGCCGTGGGCGCGGTAGATCATCAGGGTCTCCAGGGGGTGGATGTAGGGAAGCAGAATGGACTCCCCGTTCAGCTGGAGGAGGAAACAGGCAACATTCAGAGTCAAGGAACCCCCTTCACCCAGGCCCCCCTCATGGCCCCCTTGGTCCCCCAGCCCCCCCCTCATGGCCCCCTTGGTCCCCCAGCCCCCCCCCCCCCATGGCCCCCTTGGTCCCCCAGCCCCCCCCCTCATGGCCCCCTTGGTCCCCCAGCCCCCCCCCCCATGGCCCCCTTGGTCCCCCAGCCCCCCCCCCTCATGGCCCCCTTGGTCCCCCAGCCCCCCCCTCATGGCCCCCTTGGTCCCCCAGCCCCCCCCCTCATGGCCCCCTTGGTCCCCCAGCCCCCCCCCCCCCCCTCATGGCCCCCTTGGTCCCCCAGCCCCCCCCCTCATGGCCCCCTTGGTCCCCCAGCCCCCCCCTCATGGCCCCCTTGGTCCCCCAGCCCCCCCCCTCATGGCCCCCTTGGTCCCCCAGCCCCCCCCCCCCCTCATGGCCCCCTTGGTCCCCCAGCCCCCCCCCTCATGGCCCCCTTGGTCCCCCAGCCCCCCCCTCATGGCCCCCTTGGTGGCCCCTCAGACACGTCTGAACACCGACCTTCACCGTGTCGAAGTCGGACCCTCCCATCTGGGCCTCCAGGTTGGCGACTCGCACCACCACAGGTCTGAGCCACGCCGGCCCCTTATTGGCCAGCCGCCGGCCCATCTTCACCTCCACCGACGACACGTTGGGCGGCGTGGCTCCGCAGCTCCTCAGCAGGTAGTAGGAGTTCTCATCCTGGAAGGGTAGAGAGGCTCCGTCGAAGGAGGCCACCACCAGGCTCTGGTCCAGCAGGCACACGCCCTCCCTGCGGGGGTAACATCCCAGAAGCCCCAGCTCCGCTCCGCACACCTCCCCCTCCCGGCAGGAGTCGTTGAAGCAGCTGATCTCTCCCGCCGGCCCGCACACGCACCGCAGGGAGCACTCCCCGCCCTCTCCGGCTGGCCCCGCCCAGAAGGTGGCGTTCAGGTGGTGGTACAGCCCGTCTCGCTCGCAGCCACACTGGTCACGCCGTACGCAGCGGCTGCCGCTGAGGATGTAGCCCGGGTCACACTGGCAGCCCTCAGTGCAGGGGTGGACGCAGTACAGGTGGGCCGTGAGGTCTGAGCAGGAGGCGGGACAAGCGCTGGTGCACACCTGGTATTGGCTAGATGCTGGGCACGTCAGGGCTGGCGACCAATCAGGAGAAGAGATGGGAGGTTAGATGAAAAAGAGGGTGGAACGTTGTTGTGCCTTGTTGTGATATTGGATGTCATGGTAACAGAATAGGGTGTATTTGGGGGAGTTAAGAGATATTTAGGCAACAGAATACTGTGTAAGTAAGTTACAGTCAAGTGGCTGAGCAATAAGGGAGTAGGGGCTGGTAATCAAAAGGTTCCTGGTTCGAATACCGGCCATGCCAACATGATATTGTGTCTTTGGCGAGGCACTTCACCCTACTTGCCTCAGGGGGGGAATGTCCCTGTACTTGCTGTGAGCCGCTCTGGATAAGAGTGTTTGATAAACTAAATGTAAATGAAAGTTAAGTTATATAAGTTATATAACGTTATATTATTTAGTGTTTGGCTAAGGGTTAGGGTATGCACCTGACGAGAGACCACAACTCACCACAGAAGGTGCGTGACCTCCAGGGTCTTATGGTGACCCCGAGGGCCTGGCAAGCCAGAGCGTAGGCCTGGATGGCCTGGCACAGGGTGGTGATGTTGTCCCTGTTGCTGCACATATCGTACACACAGCTGTAGACGAAGGCTGTGGGATCCACCACCGCCCTGCAGTCCCTGAACGGCCCGTCCGTCTTGTTGATGAGGCCGCAGTAATCCGAGCGGAAGAAGAACGCCTCCGTGGCCGGATCGCACAGGCTGCAGTTCTGAGCGCAGCCGTCCGTGCACCTCCAGTCGGCGTCCTCCGCCCTCCAGCTGCCGCCCAGCTCCACCACGCTCTCCGCCAGCGTGCCGTCCGGAAGCACGGGGTCGTCGGCGGGGTCGTCGTTGTAGTTGCCGCACAGTCCGCAGGTGTTGTTGAAGTAGGAGCTGGGGAGGGAGATGGAGGCGTAGTGCTGACCGTCGTACGTCACCAGGAGACCAAAGTCCGTTTCCAAGGCTACGGCCACGCCGGACTGATACACCTTCACAGCTCCCAGCTGGAGCTGGACAGGTAAGGTCTTTATCAGGCCGTCCACCTGAACACAGAGAACACAAGAGTTATCACTCTGTCCACCTGAACACACAGTTATCACTCTGTCCACCTGAACACACAGTTATCACTCTGTCCACCTGAACACAGAGAACACAAGAGTTATCACTCTGTCCACCTGAACACACAGTTATCACTCTGTCCACCTGAACACACAGTTATCACTCTGTTCACCTGAACACACAGTTATCTCTCTGTCCACCTGAACACTCAGTTATCACTCTGTCCACCTGAACATCAACACCTGAATACTGTACACGCTCGTGTACGTTCCTCAAAGTGAACACTTGCGATGGTCCCGCCCCCTTAGCAGTAGCCCCGCCCCCCTCACCTGCACGGTCCCCGGGCTGCCTTTGGGCAGGGTGACTCGGTGCCCGTACACCTCCACGGTGACGTCACGGAGCCAGGACACCGTGGCCATGCCCCGGTCCTCGTTCTTGGCCTCCACGCTGAAGAAAGGCAGGCCCACCACCTCCCAGCACGGCCTGGCCAGCAGGTAGGAGCAGGTGCCCTGGAAGTGGTAGAGGAAGCCGTCGAAGGTGTGGTAGTGGGGGTCTCCGAACACCACGCAGGTGCTGGTGCGCGTGGGCTGGCAGTAGAAGGCTCCCTCCTGCTGCTCACAGGTCTCCAGCTGTCCACAGGGGGCTTCCTGACACGACACCTGGTTATCCAGATCCAGGCAGCGGCAGCGTTGGGAACACATGTCCGACAGCCAGAAGATCTCCCCTCGACGGTAGTAGCGCCCTTTGGAAGAGGGAGCGGAACGTCATCGGCACATTACTAAAGGAGAACTAAAGATGAGCGCAGTGAGATCGTCAGCTGGAAGTCAGGCACAGTGGCTGAGGGTCGGCTGATACCGTTATAGCTGCAGCCGTTGGCCGGATCGATCAGGTCAGTGTCCACCCTGAAGACCCAACGTCCAGGCAGGTTGACGTTGGTGGTCTGCTCGATGTTCACCACGTCGTTGGACCGTGACCCTGGCAGGTTGAAGAAATGTCCGATATCGCCTCCGTTAAAGCCTGACTGGAGAGGGTGGAGGACAGGGAGACTATGGGTCAGGAAATTCGGGGACACATTTGTGCCCAGTCCCCCCCTGCCCTCCCTCACCCCTGGTGCAGGGTGACCCTACCTGTGCTGTGGTGCCCCCCAGCCCTGTGAGCGGGTCCCCCCCGCTAGCTGTGCCAGTGCTCCAGTTGATCTCCCCGTAGTTGAACATGGAGAAGTAGGACATCCCGTCTGAGATCAGCACCGTCTGGAAGGTGTTCACCTGCAGCACAGGAGCAGCACAACATCACATGACACACGATCAACACCTGAGGATATACAGACTGATCAACAAACACATGGTGATGATGAGGGAGTGGAGGAGAAGAGAAGAGAGAGGAGAAGAGAGAGGAGAAGAGAGGGAGAGAAGAGAGGAGAGAAGAGAAGAGAGAAGAGAAGAGGAGGGAGGAGAGAAGAGAGAAGAGGGAGAGAAGAGAGAAGAGAGGGGAGAAGAGAGAAGAGAAGAGGAGGGAGGAGAAGAGAGAAGAGAGAAGAGAAGAGGAGGGGGAGAAGAGAGAGGAGAAGAGAGAAGAGAAGAGGAGGGAGGAGAAGAGAGAAGAGAGAAGAGAAGAGGAGGGGGGAGAAGAGAGAGGAGAAGAGAGAAGATGAGGGAGGAGAAGAGAGAGAATAGAGAAGAGAAGAGGCGGGAGGAGGAGAGAGGAGAGAAGAGGAGGGAGGAGAAGAAGGGAGCGTTTTACCGGTGTAGTCTGGCTGCCTCCGTAGAAAGTGACCTGGTGCCAGGTAGTAATAAACACCCATGTGGCGGTGAATGTCGGAAGGTTCTGGAAGTATTTTCGAATATCTTGCGTGGCCTTCTCCAGGACATGCGGCTCAGTGGACTCTCGGTAGAAGATGTCTCCGCGGATGCCGTTGTGCACGTCCGCCCAGAGAGGAGCAATGAAAGAGCGGCTGTCGCTGAGGGGGAAGGCCTCAGGTGTGAACTGGCTCACCTGGACGTTGAATGAGATCACACCGTTGTTGTTGACCTGAAGAAAAGATGTGTAGCCATTAAACACAAACGGAAACACACTCCAGAAGACGGACAGCATTCAAGTTCCTCTTCGTTTATTTCCAGAGGGGGGGAATTTGGGTTGCAGTTGTGTAAGTGTATGACATTTACTCAACCAACCCTACCTTAGCCTCTAGGTGGAGGATCTCTGGAAGAACTTGTTTGTAAAGTAACAAGATAAAGATGGTGATGAATAGAGGAGGAGAGCGAGTGCTTACGTAGATGGACCGGTAAGGCACGTTGAAGAAGACAAATGGAATGAGCAGATTGATTTCAGGTGAACTGCCGTCGTCCATTTTAGGGGTTTCCAGGTCCCTATGGGCTGTTCCGAAGGGGTAGAGGATATCCTGAGAACTGGCTAGAGGAGGAGGGGAGAAGGAGGGGGAGAGGAAGGAGGACCGGACGACAGGAGGAGGGGGAGCGGAAGAAGAAGAGGAGGAGTACAGAAGGAAAGAGAGCAGAAATCAGCGAAGCGAACCTCAGCTCTAACTCTAGCCTGTGCACACCTAGAGGATGAGGGATCATCAGGTCACTCGATACATTATTAACTGAGATTTCAGAGAGGATCAGATAAGACCAATGCTCTGTTTGTTTTTAGCAACAGGGAAGAATAAGAGGTATTGACTGGCAAGGTGCTCAGATATCACAGGAATGAGAAAGCTTTTCCTCTTATGTCTGTGTATTGGAGAAACACTGTAACTGAACCAGGGCAGCGAGTGCTGGGAGACTGGGACCACTGCAATCAATTGGCTTACCTCCTTTTAGGACGATGACAGTTAGGAGGTGGAGCAGAATGACCGGAGTGACTGGCCTCAGCATCCTGGGGGAGGGGACAGAGAGGGGGGGGAAGATGGATGGATGGATAGATTAATAATGCTGCCGCTTCATTTAGCACACGCTTTTATCCAAAGGGACTTACAATTTAAGTACAGGGACAATCCCCCTGAGACAAGTAGGGTGAAGTGCCTTGCCCAAGGACACAACATCAGATAGCCCCAGCCAGGGTTCGAACTCACAACCTTCTGATCACAAGGCCAGCGCCTTAACCCGTTGAGCCATCTGACTCCCTCTAATGATGTACTGTTCCTGGTAGATGATACTAAGATAGACTTTACTGTGCTTTAACTTCATTAAGGTTGCCAGATTACTAGGCTGACTCCCTTACCGCTGAGCCACTGGACTCCCTCGTTACACCAAAGAGTCAAATTGAGTCACGGCCTGTTTCTCAGGAAACGACGCAGACCAGAGTAAAGTGCCAGAGGAGCCTTCCCGACACGTAAATGCTTTAAGATCCGTCTCTCAGTAGTCCCCCAGGACCCCCGGCCCCCCCGGCCCCCCCGCCCCAACCCTCGCCCCAGCACTGTTAGACGAGCCCTGAAAAGACCCCATTATGCCGTCAGGAACAATGTGTCCGGATCACATTCACCTTGAGACTCCCGTGTGAGTCCACGATGGAAGGCTCCTCCTGGTGCCAGGGTCCCCCCCCCCCCCACCCCCACCCTCAAAGACCCAACCTATTTGGGGAGCTCATTACCACTTCTGTTTATGAACCCTCTTGCCCAAGACGAGGGGGCATTAAGAGGGGGCATTAACAGCAGGCCACTAATGGCTTTAGTCGAGCAGGGGAGGGTGCCAGGACCCTCGGGAGGCTGACAGTCTTGGATAGCTGCCCGCTGCCGAGCCTGAACATAAAGCTAAGTGGATGGGCCTGGACATGGATGAGGGTGATGAAGAACATGCTTTCATTCTGGAATACGTAAACTCTCCTCGTTATTGGCTGACGTTTTAATTCCATGGAATGTTGATCCGCTGGTAATCTGCATATGGAATAAAGCATTCTAACTCTAGTTCCCCTCAAAGGACCTCAGGATATTTCATTAAATGCTGCGCAGTGCTACGTTGACTCTTCCAGATTAGCCCTAGAGCTGCTGTGACTCTTCCAGATTAGCACTACATCTGCTGTGACTCTTCCAGATCAGCCCTACAGCTGCTGTGAATCTTCCAGATTAGCACTACAGCTGCTGTGACTCTTCCAGATTAGCACTTCAGATGCTGTGACTCTTCCAGATTAGCCCTACAGCTGCTGTGACTCTTCCAGATTAGCCCTTCAGCTGCTGTGCCTCCTCCAGATTAGCACTACAGCTGCTGTGACTCTTCCAGATTAGCCCTACAGCTGCTGTGCCTCCTCCAGATTAGCACTACATCTGCTGTGACTCTTCCAGATCAGCCCTACAGCTGCTGTGACTCTTCCAGATTAGCCCTATAGCTGCTGTGACTCTTCCAGATTAGCACTTCAGATGTTGTGACTCTTCCAGATTAGCACTACAGCTGCTGTGACTCTTCCATATTAGCACTACAGCTGCTGTGACTCTTCCAGATCAGCACTACAGCTGCTGTGACTCTTCCAGATTAGCACTAATGCCACAGCCACCTTTTATCAGACAGGCATTGAGCCAGGCTCGTTTCAGAGCCATTTAGATAAACGCCACTGTTCAACACAAAGGTCCCTGCTAACAGAATCTTTCCAGAGACACAGGAATGTTCTTCATCTGTCAAACGCTCCAAAGTAACACAGGAGCAGATTCAAACCTGCAACCTCTTCATCAGTAGTCAGATACCCTGAGCTAAAGCCATACTAACGATCTTCATCGTAGCTGTACATATCCCCCATGTACAATGAAGGGCAAGCAATTAACTAACAGCTACAGAAAGTAACACATAAGCAGAGTGAACTGCTCATAATAATCTGGTGAATAAAATAAGAAATCACAAACACTATTCATGCAGAAAGAGACACCCATGTTGTCAATAATCAAACACGACACAAAACATGTAAAGTTACGGTGCTACATACTAAATTAATTTGTTACATACTAAATTAGTGTTACAAGCTACATTAAAGTGTTACAATCTACATTACAGTGTTACAAGATACATTCCAGTGTTATCAGAAAGCTTCTCTGTTCTGTGGCTTCCACCTGTGCCTGTCACATGCTTCACTTTCTCACACAGGTAGGAGAAGGCTCACCATGACCCTCAGGTACCTTCACCTGCTCATGGAGGATACACCTGCCTTACAGAAGCTGACAGACAGACAGACAGACTCACCTGCTTTCAGGTCACACACATGTAGCCTCACCACGCTCACCAGCCAGTCTCCAGTACACAGCGAGCTGCCATCCAGCTGGGAACCATCCACACTTTAAAAGGGGAGAAGGAAGACTGAGGTGGAGGTGGAGGGATGGTGGCTGATCCGAGGGGAGGGGAGGAAGGGAGGAGAGGAGGAGGAGGAGGAGGAGGAGGAGGAGGGGGGGGGGCTCTGCTGTGGAACTCTTCCTCGTCCACTTACATCCAGGATTAGAGTCAATAAACGCTCTCCCAAACAGCATCCGAGTTGTCGTCCAGGGCGCTCGCAGGATGTGACAAGAGTGGTGTGGTGTGGGGGGGTTCCTCTAGGGGGGGGCGCAGGGCATCCTGTACCAAGGGGTGCTGTTCAACTTCACCAAGGGGTGCTGTTCAACTTCCTCTGAGATCCGTGTTTGGGGAGGAAGGGTTGGCGCAGAGTGTGGGGAACTGAGTGAATGGTGAGAGAAAGACTGTGAGAGAAATAACTATGTAGGTGAAAGAGAGAGAGAGGGGGAGGGAACATAGTACCATAAAGAGAAAGTGTGAGAGAGAGAGATAGGGTGGGTGTGAGGGGGACCATGTAAGAGAGAGGGATAGAGAGATAGTCCCTCTCTCTATGTAGGAGAGGAAAGAGAATATGGAGCATAGAGATAGAGTGAGAGAGAGGGACTATGTAGGAGAGAGAGAAAACGATAAATGAGAGAAGAAAGACTGAGAGAAAGAGGGGAGAGTAAATAGAGTAAAAGGACAAAAATGTAAGGCAAATACTGCTGATAGTATCTTCCTCCAGGGGTGAGATGGTGTGTGTAGTGTGAGTCTTCAGGCATGAGTAAACAGGTGTGTGTGTGTGTGTGAACAGTGTGTGTAGACGTCTACTTCCGCTCTGTCAGGCTCCGCTCCACAGCTAAATCTTTCCAACTGAGGGCTCAGACCAGTCAAAGCAATGCATTATGGGGGCATTTATTGACAACAACTACAAAAAAAGACACGCACACACACACACAGTCTCTACAACCCCTGGTTTCGAAAGACCTGGAGTAGGATAGAATGACAGCATTAACATGAGTCACTTAGGGCCCACTGTGACTTTCCTTTAATTAAGGAGCTCCTTATGGGAGTCACAACACACTTCATTACCATACAGATCCTGGGGAGATTAGAGTGGGGAGATCGCAGGTGGATCCATGCCGATAGCGTCTGGGAAGGAGCAGGGAGTCAGGAAGGGTCTTTGTCAAGGAGAGGACAGTGGAGTAACTGGAGAGGGGAGGGTAGGATGTGTGAAAGGCTGTGGACCCTGGTCTTCCATTGACCAGCCATGGAGGTCTCAGTGGAGGATTCATTTACACCTCTCAGGCCTTGTTGTGTAAATGCACACATGCTCTTAACCCTCTGCTGAAAGAGACAGACGCACAAAAGAAGACACACACACACACACACACACAAAAACAACACACACACGATTCCCAAGCAGGACGGAATCATCTTGTTCTCGGAGACGGCGTCTTTCAGGAGAGACCGCGGCGAGGATGGAGAAGTGAGAGGGACGATGAGATGAGACGATAAGTCGTGAATTTTCTCGCCCTTGATCTTTACTTTCTATTTCCCGCTCGCAAAACCAAACGATTCATCAGGTGTTCAGGTACTGAAGGCCTGACAGGATGACTGTCTCTCTCTCTCTCTCGCTCTCTCAGGGCGAGCCACTGGGAATGGGGACAGAGATTGCGTAATATTGGACCCCGTTAGTTCCGAGGTATCAAACATTGGACAGGTCTGAAGAGACCATGGTGTGAGATGTTGTTAAACCATGAAACAAACAAACAAAAAAAAAAAAAAAGCCCCAACTAAAAGCCTCACTGACAAAGCAGAGGGAACTTCTGCTTCTCAACAGGGTTGTGGGAATAAGACAACAGCAGGAACATTTCACGGAACCAGAAGCCACAAAGAGCAGCGATGAACGTCACATCCAGAGGAGTCATCAGTTCCCGGCACTGCGACAGTATCAGTCCTCCAAGTTCAACCCTCTGCCTGGCAGTTGGCCTCCTGTTGCCCTCATCTCCTCGTTCCACCATGAAGGACCTCCTTCTCGTAACCCAAAACTCCTCCTTCCAATGACTCCTTGGATTGGGAACACAATGGGGTCTGTTCATCCCTCTCTGCCCCTTGCTACAGTTCCATAAAGCAGCAGGCCAGATCAGGATACTGGCTGGTTAGAGCTTGGGTGTGGGACAAGATTTCAGGGAGGCCCTGGACCAGCCCCACCCCCCTGTCACCCTCCAGCCTCAGGCTTACCTGCACTGGGGGCCACACACTTGTTCACCCAACGGATCAGGGAAACGCAGAACTCGCTCATGTGGTCCACTTCCGGTCTGTATGGTCTATTTCCTGCCTGTGTGGTTCACTTCCGGTTTAAGGTGTCCCCTTCCTGTCTGAGGAGTCCACTTCCTGTTTAGAATGAATGAAGGAGAAGAAACTCTTGGCAAGTCGAAGCTCAGGAGCGAGAAACTGGAATAGCTCCAGACACAAGACTCTTTAACGTTTAAAGTCTAAGGATGACTTCCTAAAAGGGAGTGAAGACACACTCACACCTACAAAGGAAGACACGAGTTAAACGGCCATCGAATCAAGAGGGCAGACGACTTCATGGTCAAGACAACTCACCTTACACGGGTGAAAACCCAACACAGAAAGGCTCTTTCTGGTCCAGCAGACCAAAGCATGGCATGACATCATATACGTCTGTGAATCAGAAACCACAGGAGTCACCTGTAGGGTGGGTGGGTGGGTAACTTTGACCCTCAACTCTCTACATTCCATCTTCGGGATTTGAGAAGCACATTGGCAGCAACTATGAACCCTCTTAATGGGCTCTGAGCTGCGGTTAACACCGCGGAGCGGGATCACGTTTCCCAGGGTCATGCTGAGGAGTCTGGGTGTTGGGGGAAGGCTCAGATAGACCCCTCTGATATCAGGATTAGACTCTAACGGGAGGAGACCACGGGGTGGGGGATGTCCCGGTAACCAGGCACCTGACACAGAATGGAGACATGCCTACCTGGAGACAACAGACAGGCTGTCTCTAGCTGCTCAATACCAAACTATCCCATGTACGTGCTAATAGCTGCAACTAAACAAAAATAAAATACTGTTTATGGGTATTCTGCTGTGGTCTTTATCCCAAAATGAACACAACGTGATGTCTGAACACCGGAATATTATCTAATTAAAACATTGTTGTCCGCTAGCGTTGCTAGGTACTGCATAGCAACAAGACACCACGACACAACTGTTCCGGTTATTGTCCTAAATTCTGTCTTTTTTTTAGCATCTTACACAAAGAAATAATACTGTATGACACTGTGTACAATATAATAATAATAACAATGTTTATTTAACCTTTATTTGACCAGTAAGGTCAATTAAAAAATCTTATTTACAACATGGTTTGTCAAGAAGATGGCATGATTCTCTAACATGAGTAACATAGTTAAACTAATTTGATATTTCAAATAACAGCTGGTCATCATGTAAAAGCAGCAATTACAGTATAAGATACAATATTGCCTCAGTATTACCTCTTAACAAAATAGAGTTATCTGAATATTAACGTCTTTACAGATAATTATGTTAAACTACTGCGATTACAATCATTACGAATGCCAGTCTGTAGACAAGCTGCGTGTTCTGCAAATATCTAGTAAAGATGAATAAAATATGATGTTTGAACAGTGCACGTTAAATATATCAGAAAGGTGAATACTGATAGATATAGCCTATGTTACTCCATTAGAACATGCAATTCAATGGTACCCAAATGTAACATAATAATTTTAAACCAACGATGTCTCAAACCTTTTACCATTTAATCCCACATAAAAATGACACACCCATATAGTAAATAAAAATCTACTACTAATAATAATAGTCCATTAATAATATTTCCCTCATACAAACACTTAGAAATCAACACAGAATAATTACCTAAATCAAAGAGTGGGCTAGTTATTTAGTCACAGCAGATGCTCAATGATACCCCCAACCCTACTTTATTAAGAATGACATAAAAGTAAGACAAATAAGTGTTTCACCTGTCTTTAGATATTAATATAATGGAGAGAAAGAGGGTGAGGAGGTGTTGGGTGAGAGAGGAAAGTGGGGGAGGAGAAGGTGAGGAAGTGTTGGGTTAGACCAGGGGGGTGAGAAGGTGTTGGGTGAAAGGGGGGGTGTTGGGTTAGACGGCAGGAGGGGATGGGGTGAGGAAGTGTTGGGTAACTCATTGGGATGTTAGGGTGGGAAAGATGTGGAGGGGCACGGCAGTGGGCCGGTGGGTGGAACCCACTGTAATCTAAGCAGAGGGTGAAGTGGCTGTGTCACAGAGGCCGGTGTGGGGTTACTGTGGCAGAACAGGGGTCCCCACACGACGTCAGCAGGGGCGGGGATCTGCTCTATTTACGGAGACAAGACCTCAAGCAATATGAGGGCCAACACACCTTCCTCACTCTATCTCACCCCTCTCCAATCTCTCCTCTCTCTCGTGACCTTTCAACCTCTCCACCTCCCCCTCTCTCTTTCTCTCGCCCCCTTCAACCTCTCCACCTCCCTCTCTCTTTCTCTCGCCCCCTTCAACTCTCCACCTCCCCTCTCTCTCTTTCTCTCGCCCCCTTTCAACCTCTCCACCTCCCTCTCTCTTTCTCTCGCCCCCTTCAAACTCTCCACCTCCCCCTCTCTTTCTCTCGCCCCCTTCAACCTCTCCACCTCCCTCTCTCTTCTCTCGCCCCCTTCAACCTCTCCACCTCCCTCTCTCTTTCTCTCGCCCCCTTCAACCTCACCCCTCCCTCTCTCTTGTCTCTCTGGTTGGTTGACTTCCTGAGTTGAGGTCAATGTTGTCCGGTGGTCTCGGTTCTCCGGTTCTTTTAACAACACCTGATAGGGAACTTTTTACCGTGCCCCCCATGAGGTGATCTCCTAGGTTATCTCAGTGGCCCTTGTGAGGTGATCTCCTAGGTTATCTCAAGACATCTCTCATTTGGTCTCGTGTCATCTGAGCCAGAAGAGCAACCATATAAAAAAACATTTGAAACCTCAGATCTGGTAAAAAAAACACTTAACTACTGTCACATTAAACTGTTTCCTTACGAAACTCCCACCTTGTTTTTTTAAAACCCTTTGAATGACAATAAAGACCATGCAACAAACCCCCAAAAACACAACACTTGTGGAAGAAAGAAAAAAAGTCATCTCGTAAAAATCTTATTCAGTAGCAGTTTAGTCAGTATTCGCGAAGAACCCAGAATCCGATGTTGTCTACGAGGAGGATCCAGAGGAGGTGGACCTTGTCTTCAGTTTGGGCACCACCAAGATCTCATCTCCGTCCTGCATGCCGTAGGAGTGCAGTGCCCTGGTGCCGTACTTCATCTCCTCCGGACCGTACGACCCAAGCAGCTCCCGGCTGATGTAGAAGAGCCGCATGCCGTTCACCGGTAGCTGGACCAGGGCTCTCAGTTCCTTCTTCAGATCGGAGACCGTCAGCTCCAGCCTCAGACTGACCTGCTCCACCTGTTCGCCCCAGCGTACCTCCACCTGGGCGCAGGGCGGACTCAGGTCCACCTCCACCAGCGGGGCCAGGCGGCCGTACTTGGCCACCAGGCTGTGGTACCTGAGGATGGGGGGGCAGGAGGGGTGTTAGATCTTTGATGGTGGGTTATTTTTAAGAAACCGAAGAGCTGGAGATGTTATTTACTTCATAAGATAGAACAAGACTGAAATGTTTTAACGCAACAGCGGGAAAATAGGGGGAGAGGGAGGATATGTCAAATAAAGAAATTGTAAAAGATTGTGTCAGATGAATCACACAGCTATGTGAGTGTATGCACAGCCAACACTGCCGTTTCTCTGCCGTGAGAAAGGTTCCCCATGGGAAAGGTAAGGGGGGCCGATAAGCCATCAGGAACAATTA
>CM059338.1:6800018-6862815 GCA_030340685.1 Protosalanx chinensis | reverse complement strand
TGTGTGTGAGTGTGTGAGTGTGAATGTGTGTGTATGTGTGTGTGAGTGTGTGTGTGGTACCTCTCAGGCAGCTCCTCTTCAGGACAGTCCAGATAGTGTCTGATGAAGAAGCGTTCTGCGTCCTCTCTCTCCCCATCGGTGACGACGCTCCCGTTCACCATGGACACGGTGGCAGCCTGTCAGGGGTCAGAGGTCAACATGGCTCAGCTTCTGTAATTAGGTCGACCAGGAGGACCTGGAGGGAACATTCCTCAGGCTCTAGAACTTGACGTGCTATTTCTAGACTACAGGGTGTTGGAGGTGGAGGAAGAGGGGGAGGAGGGCAAAGTTAGAAATACATTTTAGGGGTTGAAGTTGGGGACAGTGTAGGTGTATATGTGTGTAGTGTAGGTGTGTAGGTGTGTAGGTGTGTGTGTGCGTGCAGTGTAGGTGTCTCACTGGGCTACTATGAGGCAGCGTCTCTCTGTATCGGTTGTAGGGGCGCAGCAGAGGTATTCCCATCACTCTGACCTCCTCTAACTTAGGGAAGAACTGGAGTCTGCAGATGTCATCCCAGCTACTGAGCCCTGCGACACACACACCACACACACACACACACACAACACACACAACAATATACACTCCTTATCCAGTTTTTTTTACACAAAAAAAAGCTGTTTTTCTACCCTGATGACTGCTCTGACCACCACCGTGTTCTGTTGCTAACGTGAGAGTGTGTAGAGGTTGTCGTACCCGAGTTGTTGAGGTTGAGTGCTTCGCAGGTTGGGGAACAGCCTCTCCAGGGGTGTCTGGAGGTTCCTGGACGGAGGTCAGGTTATTGTTGGCCAGCACCAGAGTGTCCAGGCTGGGGTACATGAGGCCAAACTTCCTGACGTGCTGCCAGTCTCGGAGCTGGTTGTCGGTGATCTGCAGCAGGCGCAGGGAAGGACAGGGGGTGCTGGACTCGTTCACCGCTGTCAAACTCGTTCAGGCACAAGAAGAGCTCCTCCAGTCTGGAGAACGGAGGGGAGAGAGGAGAGTCACACTTAGATTTCAGCAGGACAAGGACACAAGGTCATTTGGCACGGCCGGGAATTGAACCCGGCAACATTCTGATTTACTAGCCCAATTCCCTAACCGCTCGGCCACCTGACCTCCTTGTACCCAGGTACACATCCAGTTGAGGTGAGAGAATTTGAGCTAACCCTAACCCAGAAGTCAGAGGTCAAAGGTCACCTAACCCAGACCAGGGAGATCCCCAGGTACCTAGACTGAGTGCAGCTTTCATCACTCTAACCGCTGCATGATGGCAGCCGACAAGTAACCATGTTCTTACTCGGGGGTCTGGCGTGTGACGGTGTGCACCGTATCCCAGGTGACACGCGTGTTGATGAGGATGAGTCGCCGCACCCTGGAGAAGGCCTCGGCCAGGCTGGGCTGCAGCTCCATACCGTTCAGGGGGTTCATGCTCAGGTTCAGGAAGTCCAGGCGGGGGATGTTTGAAACGATCGTCCCAATCTGGCAACCCGGGAACGACAAAGAATAATAATAATAAGAAGAAGAAGTTAAAGTCACGTCCCTGATGGGTGTTGTGAGTTAAAGATGAATGACTGATTGAAGATGATACTATGATACTCTGGGTAGTTCAGATATATCAGATTTTCAGGGAACAAGCAGTAGCTTCAGGCTCCTGTACTGAACTGGGGCCTAGCAGGAGCCCAGCTCTGGGGCCCCTGGGGCCTAGCAGGTACCCAGCTCTGGAGCCTAGCAGGTACCCAGCTCTGGGGCCCTGGGTCCTAGCAGGAGCCCAGCTCTGGGGCCCTGGGTCCTAGCAGGAGCCCAGCTCTGGGGCCTAGCAGGTGCCCAGCTCTGGAGCTCTGGGGCCTAGCAGGTGCCCAGCTCTGGAGCTCGGGGGCCTGGTGGCTCTCACCTCTGCCCAGTCCTGCAGCTGATTGTGGGACAGGTCCAGCTCCACCACATGGGCGCAGTAAGCAGCGACCTCTGCCTCGTCTCCAGCCTTGCTGATGCCACAGCCGTTCAGCACCAACACACTGGGCAGGTTCAGACGCCCTGGGGGGGGGGGGGGGGGGGGGGGGGGGGTGGGGGCAGGTGGGGGGAGGGCAGCAACACATCTGCTCAGTCATCCTGGCAACAATGTGACTCTGACCTCTGCATCCGTGTAATGAAGAAGATTTGACCTCTGACCTTTAACTGGCGAGCCGTTGGGGCTGGGCAGCAGGACCACTCCCATCCTGTTGCCGCGGCAATAGGGGAAGTTCTCCGGGCTGTACTTCTCACTGACCACCTGCACGAAGGTGCGGCCCTCCTCGTCTTCACCTGAGGACTCCATGACACCTGGCCGCTGCTACATGGGAGGGGGGGGGGGGGGCACCTTTGGGTTACAGTGTGTGTGTGGAAGTAAAGTGGCTGAGCGGTTAGGTACTGTGCCTGGAGAGAGGGGGAGCTCTGCCTAGGTCTGGAGGCTGAGGGAGGGCTGTGCCTGGAGAGAGGGGGGCTGTACCTGGAGAGAGGGGGAGCTCTGCCTAGGCCTGGAGGCTGAGGGAGGGCTGTGCCTGGAGAGAGGGGGAGCTCTGCCTAGGTCTGGAGGCTGAGGGAGGGCTGTGGCTGGAGAGAGGGGGATCTCTGCCTAGGCCTGGAGGCTGAGGGAGGGCTGTGCCTGCAGAGAGGGGGAGCTCTGCCTAGGTCTGGAGGCTGAGGGAGGGCTGTGCCTGGAGAGAGGGGGGCTGTACCTGGAGAGAGGGGGAGCTCTGCCTAGGTCTGGAGGCTGAGGGAGGGCTGTGCCTGGAGAGAGGGGGGCTGTACCTGGAGAGAGGGGGAGCTCTGCCTAGGCCTGGAGGCTGAGGGAGGGCTGTGCCTGGAGAGAGGGGGAGCTCTGCCTAGGCCTGGAGGCTGAGGGAGGGCTGTGCCTGGAGAGAGGGGGAGCTCTGCCTAGGTCTGGAGGCTGAGGGGGGGCTGTACCTGGAGAGAGGGGGAGCTCTGCCTAGGCCTGGAGGCTGAGGGAGGGCTGTGCCTGGAGAGAGGGGGGCTGTACCTGGAGAGAGGGGGAGCTCTGCCTAGGCCTGGAGGCTGAGGGAGGGCTGTGCCTGCAGAGAGGGGGAGCTCTGCCTAGGCCTGGAGGCTGAGGGAGGGCTGTGCCTGGAGAGAGGGGGGCTGTACCTGGAGAGAGGGGGAGCTCTGCCTAGGTCTGGAGGCTGAGGGAGGGCTGTGCCTGGGGCTGAGACAGCAGGGCTCATGCAGCTGAAACACACACAGAAAGAACACGTCACATGACTTGACTGCCATTGTCCCCCGTGTGACATCACACGTTCGACATGGTCACAACGACCTGAACAGAATGAAGAAAGAAAATAGAATGGGAAAAAAGGTTCCTTATATTTCAACATCATGAGTGTTCATAAATGAATAGCGGCTTGAGGTCAAATCTTTCGGAGGGAACAAAGTTTTCCCCAGGGTTTTAGATTTAAGAAGAGAATAATACGGGATCTGTAGTTGGCAGCAATGACTGTTCTGTGTGGGACACTCGTCTCTTCTCCTATCAGGTTGCTGTCGTCTGACCCACAAACTATCTTCACTTATCTCTAGTGATTCTGTTCAAAGCCCCAAAAGAGATCCGTTCAGATCAGGTGTGAATATCTGTCAAACTCGCTCTGACATCAGAGAGCTGCAAATCTGAACTGATACACATGGATTAAAGAGGCCGATTTTTCCTCTTCCGCAGTCGATGAGATATTGTTCTCCGAGGAGGAACGCTTGTCTGGTACAGGTGCATTGGCTTAACTGTTTAATACATTCACGTTCATTTAATCAATGATAAACATGCAGCGCCCTGCATGCGTCTGCTATGATTTGGGAAGATGTGTGCAGAACTTGGATGATTGTGTAACTTGGCAAAAAAAAAAACATTCGCTGCAAATGGGAACAATTGAGAGAGGTGGGGGAGGTGGGGGGGTGGTGGGGGTGGGGGGTGTTTTCAGGACACGGCTACCATGACAACTATGTTTATTATGGTGCGACGGTGCGTTTAAAGGGCATTAATGTTCCCTAACAGTGATAGTTCAATATGTTGTGTTCTGTAACCCTATGTTGAAGGTTAACAGTGAATATCTTGACCAGACACGCATCAGTAAACAAGAACGAAGAGATTTGCAGATGGAAAAACAATATCGATTAATTAAATACAGTGTCTTGATTAAGCCAACACACTTTGCCAGATTACACAACGCAATTAAATTCAATACAAATTTACAAAAGTAATTTCGTGAAAATGCCCCCCCAAAAATCTATAAATTGCCAAATGTGATTGACAAGGCAGGTTGTCGACTCGGATTATAACCTTCTTCGCTTTTTAAATTATTTTTAAACGTTACAGTTTTGGTACCTTTCATGACACTGATTAAATTGAACGATTATTTCTGTCCTTTTGGAACAAAGAGTGCAAAACAAAGTGAGAAATATACGGTGAATAAATAAGTGTGCAGTTAAATCATTCTGGTTTACTCACCGTCTGCAGTGTTAAGAGTGTTGCAGTGTTTCTCTAATATCTGTTATTGTTGTTTAGGTGAGATAAGACCCGCCCCTTTGACTAGGAAGTGACGTGTTTTAAAGGACATGTCAATCAGGATCTTAAACAAAAACAACATAGACATAAACGTCAAAAAAAAAAAAAAAAACTCCATAGACATATTATGTATAAGAAAAACACTGTACAACACGTTTCCGCCCACCTACTGTATGTTGAGCTTATGTTCAGCAACCGTTCATGATGTCTAATATTCATTAGACATCATGAAAGTGCTGCACTTCTAATGAGGCCACTTGAAGATTCAAGCTCTAATTCTTTATTTTATTGGTCCACATTTGTCAGGTCTAACATGATTTTTTATTTTATTGATGCAGAACCATTGACATAGTGTAGCGCTGTCTTCTAAACACCACACTCTCTCTGGCGGCCTTAGCTGGTACTGCAACACCACACTCTCTCTGGCGGCCGCAGCTGGTACTGCAACACCACACTCTCTCTGGCGGCCACAGCTGGTACTGCAACACCACACTCTCTCTGGCGGCCACAGCTGGTACTGCAACACCACACTCTCTCTGGCGGCCGCAGCTGGTACTGCTCCTCTTGACCATAATAGACCACCGGCCGCACACTCCCGATACCGAACAGTAGGGAGCGGTGATGCGCTTTAAAAACCTTGGTTGCAATGTACCTGAACTTCAACAGAAGAAGAAGAGTAATACGGTTTTCTGGCATGGGTTTCTGGTAAGTGTGCAGTGAAGGACGCAGACAGCTGTTAACCTTGGTGCAACTCTTATCACCTGCATTCTCCTGCCAGCTACCACATGTCAATGTGGCGTGTTCTGTATCTGACAGTCCGGGCGACTCAAAAGAACCCTGTTTATTCGCAGTATATCTTCTGTAGAAGCTTCAGCACAGGCAGATCCGTCCACAATGACTTCTTCAAACTCAAAGGTAGGTAAAACGGCAAAACAAATCGCACTGTTAGTACAGTAAAGCTTTTTATGTTAAACCCACCACTCATCCAGCCGTATTCAACTGGCATTTCAATTTTAATGTTTCAACTGGTTGCTATGAAGCTCTGGAAGTCTGATATTGACCATTCTTTATAATCAGGTGTGCTGGAGCAGGGAAACATCTAAAAACCTTTTCCGGGCAGTGGCCCCTCGAGGACCAGGATTTGACACCCCCTGTTTAAGATGTTTTCCCTGACTTCCAACACAGCTGATTCGAGTGAATGTGTGACCCAGCATGGTGAAGCTGGCCTAATCACACAGTTTCCCCCCCCCTTGCTTTCAGACATGGAGTCCCAGTTCAAAGCTTTCAAGCAGAAAGCATCGGGCGCCCTGCTTGGCAGTGACTTGACTCCCTTTGAGAAGAACCAATCCGTTTGGCTTCCGGACAGGGCGGATGTCGTGGTGGTGGGCGGAGGCGTGGTGGGCTGGTCAATAGCCTACTGGCTGAAGAAGAAGAAGTGGAAGCAGGTGGTGGTGGTGGTGGAGAAAGATCTCACGGTGAGTCACCTTCCTTTGGGCTAGGTTCCTCCGATGTAAACAGGGCTCCGGATACGCCTCCTCTTCCAATCACTGTCATGATGAAAGTATATTAACAATGTAAATAAGTCTCTCGATGAGCTTCACGTCATCATTTCAGATGAGCGTTTATATCAGTCCTAACCTGGTTCCTCTTCCTCCCAGTACTCCCAGGCCTCCAGTGTGCTCTCTGCTGGGGGCATCAGGCAGCAGTTCTCCCTGCCAGAGAACATCCATCTGTCCCTGGACTCCGCTGACTTCATGAGGAACATCAACGTAGGTCCACTAACTAGAACCTGAGATGCATATAAAGTTAGTGTTAATAATAGTTAGCACCAGGCAATGTTTACATCAACGTAGGTAAACGACTGGTTTTTAATAACTTAACAATTACTACTTACTGAACTAT
Source organism: Protosalanx chinensis (assembly GCA_030340685.1). NCBI lineage: Eukaryota > Metazoa > Chordata > Actinopteri > Osmeriformes > Salangidae > Protosalanx > Protosalanx chinensis. The sequence goes on along the minus strand of CM059338.1, from coordinate 6,856,355 downwards.
TGAGAGCTTATGGTTTGGGTTCGTTTGTTTTGAACTCCCAGGAACATCTGAGTGTTGTGAATGAAGACCCAGTGGATCTTCAGTTCAACCACTCTGGTTACCTGTTCCTGGCCAGCGAGAAAGTGGCTCACATCATGGAAGAGAACTACAAAACCCAGAGGTGCTCTACTGTTGACAACTACATTTCCCAGGGTTCCTCAGCACAGCTGACACCACCCGCTCACACCCTGTCTTGTCCCTTCACCTTGTCCTCCTGGTTTAGGGATGCTGGGGCCAAGGTCTCTCTGTTGTCTCCGTCACAGCTGAAGGACAGGTTTCCATGGATCAACACCGATGGAGTGGTGTTGGCCTCCCACGGTAACCATGCGTGCCTAGCAACCACATTCATAACCTGAGTTAGACGACAACAACAAGTTTGTTTCTGTATTACCACAGGGCTGGAAAATGAAGGCTGGTTTGATCCCTGGACTTTGCTGAACGCATTCAGGCGAAAGGCCATGTCCATGGGGGTTCATCAGTGTTTTGGAGAAGTTAAAGGTCAGACACGTACACACACACACACACACACACTCACAAACATACATTTATATATCACATGTGTATCATCTTGGTTAGTGGTTCACAGTTCTTTCAATGATGAGCATCTTGAGTTGATGGTTATTTTGACCCATCAAAATAAGTGACTTAACGTTCTTCTTAAGGTTTTAACTACGTCTTGAACGCTGCGACAACTCCGGAGGGTGAAGCGGTGGATGTGAAAAGGATTAAAGATGTTTACGTAAGTAAATTATTGATGGGTGAAGTAGCAGTGTCCTTTTTTTTTTTTTTTTTTTACGTGTTTTTGGCTAAACCTTTTTTTCTTGAGCATATTTAACATGAAGGACCTTCGTTTGTGTTCCTGGCCGCAGGTCCAAATGCCCAACAGTCTGGAGTATCGTCTTATAAAAAGTGCTCTCGTGGTGAACGCGGCCGGTGCCCAGTCTGGAAGGGTGGCAGAGATGGTGGGCATCGGTGCCGGGGCCAAGGCCACTCGAGCCGACATCCGTCTACCTGTGGAGCCAAGGAAGAGGTAGCGAATGCTATCTGCTATCCATCGCTAATGCTATCTGCTATCCATCGCTAATGCCATTTGCTTTCTCTGCACTCTTTCTTGCTAATCCAAATTTGGACGAAAGCAAAACTTTTCTTTTTCTTTTCAACGTTTGTAGGTTTATCTATGTGTTGCATTGTCCAGATGGTCCTGGACTAGACACGCCTTTCCTGATCGATTATTCTGGAGTTTACTTCAGACGGGAAGGTCTGGGAAGACACTACATCGCTGGAATGTCTCCTGATGAGGTCTGGATCTCACTACACCAGCTGATTTCACTAATGAGTTCCTCTACTTAAGTGAAATCAGCTGTGAAATCAGTACATCAAAACATATCACAAACAATGTTGCCATTTCAAACTCTTAGATCCATATCTCCATATTTGATAGGATTCCCTGTATCTTGTACATTGTATTTTCATAAACTGCTACTCTTTGATTGCTATACCCCTACTACTATTCCAAACTGCAATTTCCCCACTGCAGGACAAATAAAGGATAGTCTTAAACTTGCACCCTCTTGGCCCTCGATGGCACGAGTTTGACACAAACTATCTAAACGTTGTGTTGCCAGGCTGAGGAGCCAGATATCGGTAACCTGGAGGTGGACCACAAGTTCTTCGAGGAAAAGATCTGGCATCATCTGGCCAATCGCGTTCCAGCCTTCCAGTGCTTGAAGGTGTCAGGAGTGCAAGATGGCCGAATCTAAAAACAGTTTCATTTTCACAAAACATTATCTGCTGTTGAAATGTAGTGATCTCCTTCCCTTCCTGTCCTCATGCTGGCCAAACCCACCTGTTCTCCCCATTCAGGTCAAAAGCGCTTGGGCTGGTTTCTATGACTACAACACGTTCGATCAGAACGCCATCCTGGGCATGCACCCGCTAGTGCAAAACATGCTGTTCGCCACGGGCTTCAGTGGTCACGGCCTCCAGCACTCCCCCGCCGTGGGCCGAGCAGCAGCAGAGCTCATCCTGGACGGATCTTTCCAGACTCTGGACCTGACGGCCATGGGGTTTAATCGCATCGTGGCCCAGAAGCCCATGCTGGAGAGGAACATTGTGTGAGGAGAGAGGGAGGGAGAGAGAGAGAGAGCATGGGATAAGGACTGGAGGACTACTGCTCTCTGGTGGAGTTCAGAGACTGGATTAGTCATGTTCTCTCCCACTTGCAGCTCGTTCAGCGAGACACACACAGACACACACACAGACACAGAGCTAGACTAGATGTGAGGTGGACATCACATCTTACGATGTGTCTTGCACTGTGTGTAATTGTTATGGCTCGAAACAGATTCCGAAGCTACAAAATCACATCAAAAGACTAAATACATTAGTTGCTGTTATTAATAAAAAAGCTTGTTTTTTTACTCAAATTATTTATTTACAGTATAATAAACGATGCATACTGTTATTTTGTTGTGGAAAACACGTGCATGTAAAAATTCACCACCACCTAGAAAGTATTCGTCCTACAAACGCTTCTTCTTCTTGGTCAGCATGTCCAACACAGACGGTGCCTTTCGCTTTACACCTGCAGTTAGAGAAACCATTAGATAGAAGAATAGAGGTGTATATAGCCAGGCAAACTGTCTTATAAAGTGCACAGTTTTACACAAGATTATTCTGAGCAACGAAATTCTTAAGTGGGAAAAACTACTACAAATCTCAGATAGCAGTAACATGTTTTCACCTACTAAGGTGGGAAATCTGTCTTTGGTCTCCTTGCTAGACTCAGCTGTCTTCCTGCCATTGGTCTGGTCAGAGTCTGTTGATCTCTGATTGGTCTGGTCAGAGTCTGTTGATCTCTGATTGGTCTGGCCAGGGTTTGTCGGTCTCTGATCGGTCTTGCCAGGGTCTATCGATCTCTTGGCATAAGCAGCCTTCATCCTCTGAATGTTCCGTTTGCTGATAACCTCATGCTCCACAATTGGCCGTGGGTAATCCTTTCCCACAATGCACCCTGCCTGCTGTTGAACACTTAGAGGAGCCTTCCAAGGCTCGTAGATATACTGGGCAGGGAACTTCCTCAGGAGGGGGAGGTACTTCCTGTTAGAAGAACGTAAACACAGAACTGCTCTCTCTCTGTTTCCTGTCTGTGTGAGCAATGGTAGAAACTTACCCCAAATATATATTCAGAATAAAAAATTATAACTGTTAATGAAGACTTGAAACAGTTACACTCTGAATGCTAATTCAAAGCGTGCTGATGTGAGCGATGTGGCTGGTTCCTACTTGATGTAGTCCCCGTTCTTGTCTGTTTTCTTGCCGAAGGCGACAGGTGAGTAGACTCTGAAGTACTGGTGGAAGAACGCGCTGGCAGACAGCCACAGCCAGTTCCCAGCATTCAGTGCCCAGTCTCCATCCAGCAACAGCTCCTCAAACACCTGCGTTCACAGGAAGTAGAAGTTAGTTACCCTCCATGTGTCTGACCCAGAGCCTGCCCTTCCTCCCCTCCCTCCCCTCCCTCCTTCCATCGCTCCCTCCCCCCTGCCCTTTCTACCCCCTACTCTCTCTCATTCCTCTTTCCCACCTGTTCTACCCTCTATCCCTCCCATCTCAGCCCTCCTCATCCCATCTCAGCCCTCCTCATCCCCTCTATCCTCCCCCACCTCCTCATCCCTAACCTCCCCCTCCTCCTCACCTTCATCCCCTCCTCCCAGCTGATCCACAGGTCCCCTCTGGTCAGGAAGCAGGCGACAGCGTGGCGAGCCAGGTGGTGGATCCACCCCTCCTGCCTCAGCTGGGTCATGATGGCGTCGATGAAGGGGAAGCCCGTGCGAGCCTGTTGGAGGAACGTGTCAGTACACCCCCACATCAGCAGGGGGCGACAACAGATTACACCCTGGGAGTTGTTAGGGAATACACAGATTTGAGTTGGGCTAGTAATCAGAAGGTTCCCTGTTCAAACACTGTACTTGCTGTAAGTCTCTCATGATAAGAGCGTCTGCTAAAATGACATAAATGTGAACGTACCTCCGTCCAGGCGGCCAGATACTCCGGGTTGCTGTCCCAGTCCACCTGAGTGCACACGGTGTTGCCCTCCATCCTGGAGAAGTTAGGGACTCCCACCCCGGCTGTGTAGTAGAACTCCCTCCACAGCAGCTGACCATGAAGTGAGACTGGAGGCTGGGAGTGCTTCCTCTGTGACACAGACAAGAAACGGATTCCTCTTGTTTTGGAGTTCACCAAGAGTCGGACACTCCAAAATGTATTTGTATAGCCCTTTTCTTTCTTTTTTTACAATCACATACACTCATAGAACTGCCCCTCAACTAACCTAAACCTTCAAGGAAGATGAGGAGAAACTCCTCAGGAAAAAAAATAAAATAAAATGGAGGAAATTCAGTGAGGGATCTCCTCCTCACATCCTGAGGTTAGTCAGGGTTTATCTACCGCAGAGGTCGACACTCACCCCCTTGTAGACGTCTGCCAGCCTCCACCAGAAGGTTCGAACAGACAGGCACCCGTGGGTGATGTAGGGGCTGAGGGTGGTGGTGCTGGGGCTCAGGGAGTTAGGAGAGGTCTGGGGCTTCTCAAAGCCACACACCCAGCCCTGGGAAGCAGGCGGAGCACACAGACAGTTACAACAAGCAGACCCACTGACCCCTGTCTAACCCCAACCTAGGAAGAGCTTGTTCTCCACTGTACCGTTCTCTCCATGTGATGATCCAGTCTGCGTAGAGCCTCCGTTTCTCCCCCTGGAAACAGCTCCTCGCCTGCGGAGTCCAGCTCCACACCCAGCTCCTCCAGAGTAGGGAGCTCATGCACCTTGTCACATGTCTCTGACACCTTCACACCTGTAGAAGAGAAAGACACAGTACATTAACGTGTGTGAGTGATAGAGGTGTGTATGATAGACGTGTGTGATAGACGTGTGTGTGTGTGATAGACGTGTGTGTGAGTGATAGCTGTGTGTACGATAGACGTGTGTGTGATAGATGTGTGTGTTTGTGTAATAGACGTGTGTGTGAGCCAGGCTGCAGGCTCCACCTCTCCAGTCCTCTGCTGTGGGGGCAGCCAGTGGTCTCTGAGGAGGCCCGATGCTCTTCACAACAGTCTGGAAACGGTTGAACGTCAGCGGAGGCTTTCCATTGTTTTCATCAATTATTCTTGAAGATGGAAAGAAAAAGATGGCTTCAGTCACTTAAAGCGGTCCTCATCTGTGCACCGTTTAAAATAGGTCATTTTGCGGATACATGGTTCTTCCCTTTGGCACTTGTTTTCGTTTCACACAATGTATGTTTCATGTTCTGTCTACCCCGCAATGTTTGGGGACCATCACGGTATGATCAGTGACCAATGCTCTTTTGTAAAGCTCTCTCATGGAAGTCGCTTTGGATAAGTCCTTTAGCGTCTACTAAATGACTAAATGTAAATACTTTCTCTGAATTTACGACTGCTCTCGCTGATGTTGATCTTACTGCTCAACTGTCTGCTGTGGAGATTCACCTGTCTATGTTGTAGAGAGTGTGTGCGATTTTGTAAACGACATGAACTCCATGTTCTGTAGCCAGCTCAGTCACCCTTTCATCCCGTCTGACACTGCTAGGGTCTGGGTCGTATTCGTAGGTCAGCCGGGTCACCTTCCATTCCTCAAACAGCTTTGGGAGAACTTGTTCGGCTTCACCTCTGACAACAAACAGCCTGGGGAAACACACACAGATTTGCAGTTCTCTTTAAAACATATCACGCTCTCAACCTACATGCCAAGATAAAGAGCAGGCAATGCAAAGACTGCTGAGTACACAACATCCACCAAAGTTCAGCTCCTAACTGGAGTTGAGCTCCTACCTTGAGTTCAGCTCCTACCTGGAGTTCAGCTCCTACCAGGAGTTCAGCTCCTACCAGGAGTTCAGCTCCTACCAGGAGTTCAGCTCCTACCAGGAGTTCAGCTCCTACCAGGAGTTCAGCTCCTACCAGGAGTTCAGCTCCTACCTGGAGTTCAGCTCCTACCTGGAGTTCAGCTCCTACCTGGAGTTCAGCTCCTACCTGGAGTTCAGCTCCTACCAGGAGCAGGAGTTCAGCTCCTACCAGGAGCAGGAGTTCAGCTCCTACCTGGAGGTCAGCTCCTACCAGGAGTTCAGCTCCTACCTGGAGTTCAGCTCCTACCTGGAGTTCAGCTCCTACCAGGAGCAGGAGTTCAGCTCCTACCTGGAGTTCAGCTCCTACCAGGAGTTCAGCTCCTACCTGGAGTTCAGCTCCTACCAGGAGTTCAGCTCCTACCAGGAGTTCAGCTCCTACCAGGAGTTCAGCTCCTACCTGGAGTTCAGCTCCTACCTGGAGTTCAGCTCCTACCAGGAGTTCAGCTCCTACCTGGAGTTCAGCTCCTACCAGGAGTTCAGCTCCTACCTGGAGTTCAGCTCCTACCTGGAGTTCAGCTCCTACCTGGAGTTCAGCTCCTACCTGGAGTTCAGCTCCTACCTGGAGTTCAGCTCCTACCTGGAGTTCAGCTCCTACCTGGAGTTCAGCTCCTACCTGGAGTTCAGCTTCCTCAGGCTGCTGTCCAGGTCTCTCAGGGCTCCGAGGAGAAATCGCCAGCGATTAGCGTTCACCGAGGCCGGGCTGCTGGGCTCCAGCACGAACACGGGATAGAGCTGTTTGCAGTCCCGCAGAGCTGCAGTTAAGGCTGGGTTGTCGTGAAGTCTGAGTCCTTTACGAAACCAGTGTAGAGAGATATGTGCCATATCTAGTTTGGCATAGTTGAAGAGTAGATGAAGAGAATCGGAATCGCCTGTAGAATCGGTGCAAATGTGATTTTAGTTTGTTTTTATAGTTAGGATTATGTTGTTACAAAACTCGCAGAAAACAGAACTGGCGCTCAGAGATGACAAGCCCATCACGTCATCACGTCGTAGACGGCTCAGAGTGACGTCACTCGTTCCACTGACACGTAAAAAACAGAAACTAACATTTAAACAAATTATTTACTTAAGAATGTTTTTTTTTGGAGACACATTTTTCCAGAGCTTGAGGTAGTACGTCAGGCTTAAGGGACAGGTATAACTGGCTGTCATCTGCATAGCAGTGAAAGTGTACACTAAAACTTCTGATTATATTTCCTAAAGGTAACATGTATAAAGAAAATAGCAAAGGGCCTAAGACAGAACCCTGTGGTACTCCATATTTCACAAGGGAGCTCCTGGATGAGCGGCCATCATAGTGGACAAACTGTGATCTATCAGATAGATATGATCTAAACCACTGGAGTGAAGTTCCAGAAATTCCAACATAATTTCCCATACGTTCCAGGGGAATTTGATGATCTACAGTGTCGAATGCTGCAGAGAAGAATCAGGACAGAGATAGAGCCTGCATCAGAGGCTAATAGAAGATTATTTACTACTTTAGCTAGTGCAGTTTCAGTGCTGTGATGAGGCGGGAATCCAGACTGGAGAGGTTCATATAGCTGATTTGAGGTAAGATGTTCAGTGAGCTGATGTGCTACAACTTTCTCCAATATTTTGGAGAGAAATGGCAAGTTTGAAATTGGCCTGTAGTTGCAGAGACATCCAGGATCCAAGTTTATTTTTAAAGTAAGGGTTTGAAAATTGCTTCTTTTTTTTTCTTAAGGGACTTGGCCAGTTTCAATAGATGCATTAATAATACTCAACATAGGGGGTCCAATAATAGGCAGGAGTTCCTTGCGTAGTTTGCCAGGAAGGGGGTCAAGAAGACAACTGGTCGGGTTTGACGACTACCAGTTTTTATGAATGCTTCCATAGAAATAGGGTTGAAGTGACGAAGAGTCTGAACATGAATAATGCTTGGTATAGAGGGATATTCAGTGTTCATGGCCAATTGGCCACGACTGGTCTGCAGCTTTTCCCTAATTGCATAGATTTTGTTGTCAAAGAATTCTAGAAATTCATTTGGAGAAAGAACCATGCTCACACTGTGTGTACTGTATTGAATACTTGTTAAATAAATGTTTTAATAAAAGATACAGGGAAAAAAATGAAATTGTACATATACTTCACTCAATCATTCCAGACCAGAGACAACATAGACTTGATGGGAATCGATACAGTAAGTATCAACCGACTTAATACAACAATATCGAAAAACGTGGTCATGAGGTCTGAGTTTTTCGATGTTATTAACTTACATGTTTATATTGTATAATCATATATACATATATACATTCAGCAATATCCAATGTCCAATGGAAGGGAAGAACATACAGGAGAGGGTGGTAGGAGGCAAACAACCTATAGAATTAACTGACTTCACATATTTATATGAAACGCTCACATAAATTAAGGATTACAAAAATGACAGAAAAACCTACCGTACATTTTGGATACAAATAAAATTGTGCCGATTTTCTCAAATATCAAAGTGTTCCTTTGGATTACAAATTATTTTTTATTCATGAAGCATAAAGACCATCATTAACGTCTTTAATGTCGCTCTGTAATGTCAGTGTGTATGTCTGGATAAGAGTGTCTGTTAAATGACTAAATCTAATGTGGCCCTTAGTGTTTATCTGTTGTTAAACTGGGCCCACTGGTCCAAAAAGCACACCTGAGGTGATGCAGGAATACAAGTCTAATGGTTTGGTCTCTCAGCCCATATATCAGACTGCTCAGGCACCTAGGCAAGGTTACGATACATATAAAGAAAATGTAACCGACAATTAATGTTGCAGTTCTACCCAGATTTCCAAGTCTGTATATGTTTTCAGTTAATATACCGGAAAGAGTGGTTATGAGGCACAAAAGTAGCTGAATCATGTGCAGCAGAACTGTGTTGCGGGCCTTAGAGGACGAGGCTTTGTCTGATGATGCAGATCTGGCCACTGTTGTCACACCCCAGTAAGAGCACAAGATTACAATTCCCACAGATATGAAAGTAACAATAGTCAATACTTTGTCATATTCCCGGATTACATCACTGAGAAAAAGTGCTTCCTGAGCACAGTATTGCTGCATCATCCGATCCATAGAAAATGTCTTATAAAGAAACAGAAGAATTATGCGTATAATCGGGTTGATTATGCAGAGAGCCCAAACCACAGCTATAGACACACCTGTGTTCTTGATGGTGACGAGAGCAGAGTGCCTCAGAGGGAAGCACACAGCCACATACCTCTCCACTGACATCACCGCCAGGTTCAATGGTGAGACATTAGTCACAGTGATAGTTATCAAGACAATTATTGTACATGCATAGTAAGACAGAAACACTGGAATGAGAGACAAGATGAAGAGCAGTTGACCCAATGCTAACTGTAAGGTGTCAGCAAAAAGAAGATTATACAGCAGGAGGTATCGTGGAGTCTCTCTAAAGACTGGCTTGCTCCTCAGAGTAAACAACATGGTGCCATTAATGTAAAGAAAAACAACAGATGGAGATACAGAGAAAACTCCATAAAGTCCTTTGAACAGATAAACCTGAAACATATCAGGCATTGTGATGTTGGTTTGCAGACTTGTTGAATTTGGCATGTTTGAGGTAAATCTGAAGAAAATAGATTCATCAGGTTAGATAAGGCCAACACAGATTTCATGCCAACTTGGAACAAGGTTTATTTGAGCTTATAAAAGTATTGTTTTAGGGAAAAGTAATGTGAGATTCTTAAACAACTGCATTTAGTTTAACAGTTTTTTTGGTCATTCTCAAAGATATTTAAAGATTAAATTAACGCATAATAATCATTACATAGATGCTGTTTTTCTGTCATCACACAAGTCAAATGAATTCAAATAAATACATTCTTAGAAATGTCTCCATATAAGACAATCCTAACTGTGGGGTCTCACCTTGCTGGCTGGTGAACGATCGTTCAACTTGATTGCCCGAATGTGTTCACTTTAATACACGTGTTTAAATCCCCTGACCTCCAGTGAATACAACCATTAGCTATTGTGATGATGTCAATACTATTCCCTGATGAAGTTCTAGGACGATATCACTTTTGAATGATTATTAATGAGGGGACAGGGGAGTGTGTCAGTGTTCTTGGAAAAATAAACTAACAACACAGACTTGACAGGAAGTCAGGTGGCTCAGCGGTTAGGGAATCAGGCTGGTAATCAGAAGACAGAAAGTCCATTCTTTGACACGTCTTATTAAAGTCAACAGATAAAACATTGTTTTTATGCTTCACTCTCTAATACAGTCAACCCTAAACCTGATTCACCATCTGGAAAGTTCTCCAGCAAAACTCTTTGGAAAAGGGCAGGAACTTTAAAATAATACTTGGCAGGTGATTGGATGAACCATCTGTCTATCACTGTCTATTATGGCCTAACGTCAAGACACGCCCATAGCTGACAGTGCTTCCTCAGAGGATTCTTATTGGTCCAAACCACCATGGTTTGATAAAAAAAATATATAACTTGATGCTCGGCAAAAAGCATTTTCACAAGGTCAAGACCTGTTGAAAGCAGCTGTCTGTCAAGGTTAGTCAATCTCCCTCCGTCCTCCCAAATATTCCAATCACAGTAACTAATTAACTAATTAACAAGACAAACACACAGTTGACTTGCTAGGCTTGTTGTGCATCTTGATTGAGTCACTGTCCCCTCATTATCAAGCATTAACATTTAATGTTGTAGTTTACAACTGAAGCCTCCCATGTGCGTTCATTAAAGTTCTTAATAAATGTTGACATCATTAATGGACTATTGTTTTCTACACAGTAGTGGTTAACCTGATTGACAACAGATGTGTTTTTGAACATTGAATCTAAATTTAAATCTTGTTGAGTGAACAAGACAAACAACATGTTCATCCTGTCCCCTGTCCCCTCATTAAAAAACATTAATATTTAATGTGATTTAGAAATAATTATTCCTTTAGGTCTTCATTAATGGTCTGAGTAAACACTGACATCATTTACTGTATGTTGTGAATGTTTTAAGAGAAGGATAATTATTTAATTCATACAAATGAACTTTGACCCCTAGTTGTGAAACTATTTATTATTTGAACTTTTATTCAATACATTTACAATACATTTATTTAAATGCAAATTATATATTTAGCAGAAAGGTCTTCAGAAGCCATGCCAATTCATCATGTCATGCAGACATTTCTACCCTGGGCACACTTAAGATATCTCTGGTGTACGCATATCCACACACACACACACACACACACACACACACACACACACACACACACACACACACACACACACACACACACACTCGCACGCACGCACACACACAGATTTCACTGATGATGCAATCACATTCATATCTATGTTATTGTTGGCCTTGATAAGGATATGAATACAATTTAAATAGGAGAGATTTCATGCCTTTCAGATGATCTACTGTAAGACCAGCAGCGTCACCTTATCACGCTTCACACTGAAGACTTCAGGTAGAGCCGATCAGAGCCTTTATGATCCAACTTCTTTGGATCTCAGATTTGTTTTGTTTATCATACTTTCATGTCATGTTGCAGTCTGATGAACAGCCATTAAAAATATGCTCTCATGTAAATTACTTCTTTACTAATATGCTTTAAAAAAAGAAATCTGAAGACAAAACTCATAGTACTTTGAGGATAAACACCCCAAACAGCCTTGCTTGTGTTTTCAGTGCATTTGTTGGTCAGGTGTAACAACATCTAACAATGTCAATGTGTTTTTCTTTCTTTGCTTTCAGATGCAGCCGTAACATGTCAAACATAACTCAAACCCAGGACAACTTCACTGGCCTCGATTACAATACACTTGTCTTGCGTGGAACTTTTACTGTGGTGCCATTGTTAATCTTTCTTTATATCAACGGAGTCATATTATTTATTTTAGGAAACAAGGTGATATTTAGAGAGACCCCTCGGTACGTCTTGTTGTATAATCTTCTATTTTCTGACACCTTCCAATTAGTAGTGGGACAAGTCATGTTCCTGATGGCTGTAGCGCGCGTCAATATGATTCACTATGTCTGTGTCATTATTACCATGTTGGGCATTCTTACTACTGATATCTCACCTTTGAACCTGGCGGTGATGTCACTGGAGAGGTATGTGGCTGTGTGCTTCCCTCTGAGGCACTCTGCTCTTGTCACGGTAAAGAGCACAGGTGTGTCTATAGCGGTGGTGTGGGCCATCTCTGGCATAAACGCTGTCATACGAATATTTCTGTTAATCTTTGTTGAGTCTTTGAATCTAGATCAATACATGACCGATTTCTGTTCTAAACAAATGCTTTTCAGACAGAAAGTTTCCATTGATTTTGATAAAGCTTTCACCGGTGTCACTTTCGCATTTGTGGGAATCGTAATCTTGTGCTCCTATTTAGGAGTGGTGATGGTTGCCAGGTCTGCTTCTTCTGACAAAGACTCGTCCAATAAGGCTAAAAAAACTGTTCTGCTGCACATGATTCAGCTGCTTCTCACTCTCTCCTCCACCTTGGTCTCCCCTATTCTAACATCTATACATGGAAAAGTAGACAGAATCACACTTATGATGTTTTATTATGTGCTTTTTGTGTGCCTGGGGAACTTACCCAGGTGTTTGAGTGGTCTGATATACGGCCTGAGAGACCAAAACATCAGACCCATTCTTTTGCACCGCCTCAGTTTTGGTCTAAAACTTCCCAAATTGGGACGAACACCCACTGCGCCCTCTAACAAACATTAATTACACCCCTCTGTACCACCATATCATGTGTTATGGTCTTCTGGTGATCCTTTTCATTATTATTTGACGAAATGAATGCATAATAGCGGCATTTCTTTTATTTTCGTAGTCAGTTGCAAAATATACTAAGTGTAATACAGTGAAAATGTATGCAAAGTGAGACAGTCAAAATTACACACCTCAGAAGGTTGCAGCAACTGCTAATTATTTTGTGAAATTATCTCCAAATAGTCTTTATGGGTTGAACTAGGCTGTTGTGAAAATAGTTTATAAATCATCTGTTTGTATGTCGCTATGTATGACAGCATCTGCTAATCAAATGAAATGTATAACTGCATTATAAAGTAAAAGATTGCTTAAAATAAAAGTTTCAAGCAGTCATTTTTAATCCATGCGTGTCTTTTATAATTTTGTGGAGATTATCAACAGTCTTCTCCACACCTCCTGCTGTGTCAACTGAAACAAACAATTTCTGATCTGGGAAATAAAATAATGAAATGACCTTAATTATTAAATTGTGGACTTACTAAGGACATATTTACAATTTACACTTGAAAAATCACTGTCTGTTATGGCTGAACGTCAAGACACGCCCATAGCTGACAGTGCTTCCTCAGAGGATTCTTATTGGTCCAAACCACCATGGTTTGAGTAATAGATTGGTAACTTGATGCTCGGCAAAAAGCATTTTCACAAGGTCAAGACCTGTTGAAAGCAGCTGTCTGTCAAGGTTAGTCAATCTCCCTCCGTCCTCCCAAATATTCCAATCACAGTAACTAATTAACTAATTAACAAGACAAACACACAGTTGACTTGCTGGGCTTGTTGTGCATCTTGATTGAGTCACTGTCCCCTCATTATCAAGCATTAACATTTAATGTTGTAGTTTACAACTGAAGCCTCCCATGTGCGTTCATTAAAGTTCTTAATAAATGTTGACATCATTAATGGACTATTGTTTTCTACACAGTAGTGGTTAACTTGATTGACAACAGATGTGTTTTTGAACATTAAATCTAAATTTAAATCTTGTCTAGTGAACAAGACAAACATGTTCATCCTGTCCCCTGTTCCCTCATTAAAAAAACATTAATATTTAATGTGATTTAGAAATAATTATTCCTTTAGGTCTTCATTAATGGTCTGAGTAAACACTGACATCATGTACTGTATGTTGTGAATGTTTTAAGAGAAGTAAGGATAATAATTGTATTCATACAAATGAACTTTGACCCCTAGTTGTGAAACTATTTATTATTTGAACTTTTTTTCAATACATTATTAAATGCAAATTATATATTTAGCAGAAAGGTCTTCAGAAGCCAAGCCAATTCATAATGTCATGCAGAGATTTCTGGGCTCACTTAAGATATCTCTTGTGTACGCATATCTACACACACACACACACTCGCACGCACACACACAAACAGATTTCACTGATGATGCAATCACATTCATATCTATGTTATTGTTGGCCTTGATAAGGATATGAATTAATTTAAATAGGAGAGATTTCATGCCTTTCAGATGATCTACTGTAAGACCAGCAGCGTCACCTTATCACGCTTCACACTGAAGACTTCAGGTAGAGCCGATCAGAGCCTTTATGATCTAACTTCTTTGGATCTCAGATTTGTTTCGTTTATCATACTTTAATGTGATGTTGCAGTCTGATGAACAGCCATTAAAAATATGCTCTCATGTAAATTACTTCTTTACTAATATGCTTTTAAAAAAAGAAATCTGAAGACAAAACTCATAGTACTTTGAGGTTAAACACCCCAAACAGCCTTGCTTGTGTTTGCAGTGCATTTGTTGGTCATGTGTAACAACATCTAACATGTTGATGTGTTTTTCTTTCTTTCAGATGCAGCTGTAACATGTCAAACGTAACTCAAACCCAGGACATCACTGGCCTCGATTTCAATTCGCGTGTCTGGCAAGGAACTTTAATTTGTGCGCCATTGTTAATCTTTCTTTATATCAACGGAGTCATATTATTTATTTTAGGAAACAAGGTGATATTTAGAGAGACCCCTCGGTACGTCTTGTTGTATAATCTTCTATTTTCTGACACCTTCCAATTAGTAGTGGGACAAGTTATGTTCCTGCTGGGTGCAGCGCGCGTCAATATGATTCACTATGTCTGTGTCATTATTACCATGTTGGGCATTCTTACTACTGATATCTCACCTTTGAACCTGGCGGTGATGTCACTGGAGAGGTATGTGGCTGTGTGCTTCCCTCTGAGGCACTCTGCTCTTGTCACGGTAAAGAGCACAGGTGTGTCTATAGCGGTGGTGTGGGCCATCTCTGGCATAAACGCTGTCATACGAATATTTCTGTTAATCTTTGTTGAGTCTTTGAATCTAGATCAATACATGACCGATTTCTGTTCTAAACAAATGCTTTTCAGACAGAAAGTTTCCATTGATTTTGATAAAGCTTCTACCGGTGTCACTTTCGCATTTGTGGGAATCGTAATCTTGTGCTCCTATTTAGGAGTGGTGATGGTTGCCAGGTCTGCTTCTTCTGACAAAGACTCCTCCAATAAGGCTAAAAAAACTGTTCTGCTGCACATGATTCAGCTGCTTCTCACTCTCTCCTCCACCTTGGTCTCCCCTATTCTAACATCTATACATGGAAAAGTAGACAGAATCACACTTATGGTGTTTTATAATGTGCTTTTTGTGTGCCTGGGGAACTTACCCAGGTGTTTGAGTGGTCTGATATACGGCCTGAGAGACCAAAATATCAGACCCATTCTTTTGCACCGCCTCAGTTTTGGTATCAAACTTCCCAAATTGGGACGAACACCCACTGCGCCCTCTAACAAACATTAATTACACCCCTCTGTACCACCATATCATGTGTTATGGTCTTCTGGTGATCCTTTTCATTATTATTTGACTAAATGAACGCATAATAGCGGCATTTCTTTTATTTTCGTAGTCAGTTGCAAAATATACTAAGTGTAATACAGTGAAAATGTATGCAAAGTGAGACAGTCAAAATTACACACCTCAGAAGGTTGCAGCAATTGCTAATTATTTTGTGAAATTATCTACAAATAGTCTTTATGGGTTGAACTAGGCTGTTGTGAAAATAGTTTATAAATCATCTGTTTGTATGTCGCTATGTATGACAGCATCTGCTAATCAAATGAAATGTATAACTGCATTATAAAGTAAAAGATTGCTTAAAATAAAAGTTTCAAGCAGTAATTTTTTAATCCATGCGTGTTTTTTATAATTTTGTGGAGATTATCAACAGTCTTCTCCACACCTCCTGTTTTCAATTTCTGATCTGGGAAATCAAATAATGAAATGACCTTAATTATTAAATTGTGGAATTACTAAGGGCACATTTACAATTTAAACTTAAATAAAACAAACTGTATTTTCAAAAAGGGGACATTTATATAAATGTTGAACATTAAATCTAAATTTAAATCTTGTCTAGTGAAGGAGACAAACAACATGTTTATCCTGTCCCCTGTTCCCTCATTAAAAAACATTCATATTTAATATGATTTAGAACACTGACATATTTTACTGTATGTTGTGAATGTTTTAAGAGAAGTAAGGATAACTAGAAAAAAAAGTCCAATTTCTTTTTTGGGTGTGCGTGATTCTGGCTCTCCCCCATACATCATTGACACCATGACCGTATTACCGACCAGGCAAGTGGGGCGGGTGCCCCAGGGCCCATGGCTCCAGGGGGCCCCCAACAACAATGCAGATGCCGATTGCGATATCAGAGGCCTATATTCTTTAGGATCTTCTTTAGTTGTACCTCTGTAGTCTATGTTATATGGCATAAGATGATATATGATATGATTTTGCACGAAGGAAGAGCAAAAATATACTTTTGTAGGGGGGGGGGGGGGGGGGGGGGGGGGGGGGGGCTTGGGTGGTTGGGGGGGGCCCTTGCAAACTCCCTGCCCCGGGGTATAGACCCACCTTAATTCGGGCCTGATTGACACTGTTGAGTAATTTTCAGAATATGACTTCTACCATTGCTTAGGTATGTGACAGATCAAGTTTTCAACAGGTGTTCATATGCTGATGCACTAGTAATTAGCGTAAACACTAATTTCAGCAGGATTAAAGACAGCTCCACTTGAGCACACAGCCACAGTTTAAATTTAAGTAGTAAGCAAGCAGTAAACAATTGGCCACT
The DNA here is from genome assembly GCA_030340685.1 of Protosalanx chinensis. Taxonomy (NCBI): domain Eukaryota; kingdom Metazoa; phylum Chordata; class Actinopteri; order Osmeriformes; family Salangidae; genus Protosalanx; species Protosalanx chinensis. The sequence continues at coordinate 6,839,483 of CM059338.1, read as the reverse complement.
CTGTGTCAGGTAGCACATTACATTACAGCTCCGTAGCATAGTAATAGTTTGGTTATAATTTGATAATAGTGATAAATGCTTTAAAAAAAAAAGTGTACAATTACCCAAATACATCCAATGCCAGAATTAGGCCATTAATGGCTATGACTTTGGTATTAGAAATACACCTATCATCAAAAAGATACCGCAGTATAAATATCAGATAACATTATAATCTCATACATCTGTTTCAGTGTTAAATGTCAAATCAATCCACATGCAATCAAACATCCTAACAAATCAGGATTTAGCAAGAAGCTAGCATAAAAATTCACGTAAAGCACTAGGCCACACAGTTCTGATATCACACTAACAAAAACAGGGCTTTTTGGCAACATTAATAAAGAAAAACACACACGCACATACACACATATATATATGTTTATATAGATACATATATATGTGCATACACACAGGCAGTCTGTCCAGGCAGTCTGTACGTACATTAATGACTCAATCATGAACTGTCAATCAACCCATTCAGTGCAATGATTCAGTGAGTAGCAGACACACAGGTTCAATCATCTATAAACTACAGTACTACTAACAGGAAGCTCATCAATCCAATCCAATCCAACTTTATTGATATTGCACTTTAAAACAACACGGTTGACCAAAGTGCAGTACATAGCAATATTAAAAACACAATAAATAGACACACACTATACACAGTAAAAACAACACAACAATAGGTAAAAAACTCAACAAATAGAGACACACTGTACACGGTAAAAAGTCAACACATCACTCAAAAGCTAAGGTAAAAGGATTAATCTTTAGAGCCGATTTAAAGACGAATATGGACTGTCTAAGGTGCAGGGGCAGCGCGTTCCATAGTTTTGGACCCGCGACAGAGAAGGAGCGATCAACAAAAAACAAATAAAAGGATTTTAAAATCAAGGCGATAAAAGACAGGGAGCCAGTGCAAGGATTTTAAAACAGGCGTGAAATGATATCGCTTTTTGGTTCCAATACCTTGTTCGATTTGTCTGGACCCCACCACATGAACCCGGCCCTCAAACCTCCCCCGCACGAACCCGCCCCGTGTGAACGCTGATCGCCCCCCCCCCCCCCCCCCCCCCCCAAAACAGACCAAATTCACACAAATAACCCCACCACTCTTTCCCCACTACCCCCCACCAACCGGACCCTTTGTCCTGACTGATAAGCACATTAATATCTATAAACCCAAATGTTAAAGATGTCAGAAACTCTCATTTTTAATAGCATGCTAGCGAAATATATGCTGATGCACTAGCAATTAGCGTAAGCGCTAATTTCAGCATTGGTCGCTAATATTAGCAAACAGCATATCTTTACAGCTAGTTGGAATGTCAGTTGTAAATCCTGATCGATAAGCACATGAATACCTATGAGCCCAAATGTTAAAGAAGTAAAAAAAACACATTTCTGATAGCATGCTAACGAAAGAGTTGATAAAGACCTTCGCTTACCTCAGACTTAGAGCCAGAGAAGAAGAGTTGAGTTGGAGTACAATTTATGAATCCACCCGAAACACAAAGAGCCAATTCGATTTGTCTAGTGAATATCCTCCAATCAAAGTTATTAAATGTCAAATGAATTACATGTCATACAATGGCCACCGTCTACCCCTCTCCTCCTTCCAGCAGGCTAATCAGCTGCACCTGGAATTATCAATGGCAGTTGGAAAAGACAGAAAGAAAATGCTTAGAACACCCCTCGAACAGGAAGGATTTGGCCAAACCGTATTTCCAATCATAAAACCAGGTTAATGTGAAGCAGGCTGAGCTCTTCCTGAACATCTACATAGGTATTTTGTGTTGATATGTGAAGAAATGTGCTCTTGGGAGCAATTCAAAAAAGTGTTTTCCTCCAGAAACTTTCCCGCCACTTTTAACATAGGAGTCTCTGAGGCTGTTCATGGATGCTGCGGCTGAATCTTCGTGTGTCAAGCTAAAACGATAAATCTGACAGATAAAGGCAAATGTGAGCTAGAGGACACATTTTCATACGTTTCTATGTATAAATCGCGTCTGTAGTGGTGCATTTGAGGCCACGGTAGTCAAATACGTTGTCTTTTTTCACTGATCTTTCTCTCTCCTCTCCACTCTAGCGATGACATCATGCACTCTAGCTTTCAAAATTTCTCTCCATACACACCCATAAATTTTTTGGGGTGTGGCTTTTGGCAATGTTTGGCAAAACTATTTGCCAAAAGTCTTAGAAAAGTCATAGCACACATGTCGCAGCCGAGTTGCACGTTTTGATACCACTTTTGTGTTTATGCGCCAAAAACTCTGGGAGGAATTGCGAGTCTCCCAGCAAGGCTAAAAAAACTGTTCTGCTGCACATGATTCAGCTGCTTCTCACTCTCTCCTCCACCTTGGTCTCCCCTATTCTAACGTCTTTAAATGGAAAAGTAGACAGATTCACACTTATGACGTTTTATTATGTGCTTTTTGTGTTCCTGGGGAACTTACCCAGGTGTTTGAGTGGTCTGATATACAGCCTGAGAGACCAAAACATCAGACCCATTCTTTTGCACCGCCTCAGTTTTGGTATCAAACTTCCCAAATTGGGACAAACACCCACTGCGCCCTCTAACAAACATTAATTACACCCCTCTATACCACCATATCATTTGTTATGGTCTTCTGGTGATCCTTTTCATGTGCATCTTGATTGAGTCACTGTCCCCTCATTATCAAGCATTAACATTTAATGTTGTAGTTTACAACTGAAGCCTCCCATGTGCGTTCATTAAAGTTCTTCATAAATGTTGACATCATTAACGGACTATTGTTTTCCGCACAGTAGTGGTTAACCTGTTTGACAACAGATGTGTTTTTGAACATTGAATCTAAATTTAAATCTTGTCTAGTGAACAAGACAAATAACATGTTTACCCTGTCCCCTGTTCCCTCATTAAAAAACATTAATATTTAATGTGATTTAGAAATAATTATTCCTTTAGGTCTTCATTAATGGTCTGAGTAAACACTGACATCATTTACTGTATGTTGTGGATGTTTTAAGAGAAGTATAATGATTTAATTCATACAATTTAAATAGGAGAGATTTCATGCTTTTCAGATGATCTACTGTAAGACCAGCAGCGTCACCTTATCACGCTTCACACTGAAGACTTCAGGTAGAGCCGATCAGAGCCTTTATGATCTAACTTCTTTGGATCTCAGATTTGTTTCGTTTATCATACTTTCATGTCATGTTGCAGTCTGATGAACAGCCATAAAAAATATGCTCTCATGTAAATTACTTCTTTACTAATATGCTTAAAAATAATTAATAATTAATAATTGAAAGACAAAACTCATAGTACTTTGAGGTTAAACACCCCAAACAGCCTTGCTTGTGTTTTCAGTGCATTTGTCAGTCATGTGTAACAACATCTAACAATGTTGATGTGTTTTTCTTTCTTTGCTTTCAGATGCAGCTGTAACATGTCAAACGTAACTAAAACCCAGAACATCACTTACCTCGATTTCAATTCGCGTGTCTGGCAAGGAACTTTAATTTGTGCGCCGTTGTTAATATTTATTTATATCAACGGAGTCATATTATTTATTTTAGGAAACAAGGTGATATTTAGAGAGACCCCTCGGTACGTCTTGTTGTATAATCTTCTATTTTCTGACACCTTCCAATTAGTAGTGGGACAAGTCATGTTCCTGATGGCTGTGACGGGCGTCTATTTGATTCACTATGTCTGTGTCATTATTGCCATGTTGGGCATTCTTACCACTGATATCTCACCTTTGAACCTGGCGGTGATGTCACTGGAGAGGTATGTGGCTGTGTGCTTCCCTCTGAGGCACTCTGCTCTTGTCACGGTAAAGAGTGCAGGTATGTCTATAGCGGTGGTGTGGGCCATGTGTGGCATAAACGCTGTAATCCGAATATTTCTGTTAATCTTTGTCGAGTCTTTGAATCTAAATCAATACATGACCGATTTCTGTTCTAAAGAAATCCTTTTCAGACAGAAAGTGTCCATTGATTTTGATAAAGCTTCTACCGGTGTCACTTTCGCATTTGTGGGAATCGTAATCTTGTGCTCCTATTTAGGAGTGGTGATGGTTGCCAGTTCTGCTTCTTCTGACAAAGACACGTCCAATAAGGCTAAAAAAACTGTTCTGCTGCACATGATTCAGCTGCTTCTCACTCTCTCCTCCACCTTGTTCTCCCCTATTGTAACATCTATACATGGAAAAGTAGACAGACTCACACTTGTTATGTTTTATTATGTGCTTTTTGTGTTCCTGGGGAACTTACCCAGGTGTTTGAGTGGTCTGATATACGGCCTGAGAGACCAAAACATCAGACCCATTCTTTTGCACCGCCTCAGTTTTGGTCTCAAACTTCCCAAATTGGGACGAACACCCACTGCGCCAGCTAACAAACATTAATTACACCCCTCTGTACCACCATATCATGTGTTATGGTCTTCTGGTGATCCTTTTCATTATTATTTGACGAAATGAATGCATAATAGCGGCATTTCTTTTATTTTCGTAGTCAGTTGCAGAATATGTGTAATACAGTGAAAATGTATGCAAAGTGAGACAGTCAAAATTACACACCTCAGAAGGTTGCAGCAATTGCTAATTCTTTCGTGAAATTATCTACAAATAGTCTTTATGGGTTGAACTAGGTTGTTGTGAAAACTGTTTATAAATCATCTGTTTGTATGTCGCTATGTATGACAGCATCTGCTAATCAAATGAAATGTATAACTGCATTATAAAGTAAAAGATTGCTTAAAATAAAAGTTTCAAGCCGTCATTTTTTAATCCATAAATCTGTATGATTTTGTGGAGATTATAAATCTTCTCCACACCTCCTGCTGTGTCAACTCAATCATTTCTGATCTGGGAAATCAAATAATAAAATGACCTTAATTATTAAATAGTGGACTCACTAAGGGCACATTTACAATTTACTACAAAAAGTAAATTTTTGTTTTCTACACAGTAGTGTTTAACCTGTTTGACAACAGATGTGTTTTTGAACATTAAATCTAAATTTAAATCTTGTCTAGTGAACAAGACAAACATGTTCATCCTGTCCCCTGTTCCCTCATTAAAAAACATTAATATTTAATGTGATTTAGAAATAATTATTCCTTTAGGTCTTCATTAATGGTCTGAGTAAACACTGACATCATGTACTGTATGTTGTGGATGTTTTAAGAGAAGTATAATGATTTAATTCATACAATTTAAATAGGAGAGATTTCATGCTTTTCAGATGATCTACTGTAAGACCAGCAGCGTCACCTTATCACGCTTCACACTGAAGACTTCAGGTAGAGCCGATCAGAGCCTTTATGATCCAACTTCTTTGGATCTCAGATTTGTTTCGTTTATCATACTTTCATGTCATGTTGCAGTCTGATGAACAGCCATTAAAAATATGCTCTCATGTAAATTACTTCTTTACTAATATGCTTTAAAAAAAAGAAATCTGAAGACAAAACTCATAGTACTTTGAGGTTAAACACCCCAAACAGCCTTGCTTGTTCATGTCTTCAGTGCATGGAGGTGGAGGAGAGAGTGAGAAGCAGCTGAATCATGTGCAGCAGAACAGTTTTTTTAGCCTTATTGGACGAGTCTTTGTCAGAAGAAGCAGACCTGGCAACCATCACCACTCCTAAATAGGAGCACAAGATTACGATTCCCACAAATGCGAAAGTGACACCGGTAGAAGCTTTATCAAAATCAATGGACACTTGATTTATTTATATAACTGATTCTTGAGTGTCCGGACAATTTTTAAAAACTTTTTTTAAACTACACACTATATTAACTAGAGTTATATGTTTCTGTAGAGAAAGGTCTAAGCTATTTAACCATGCAAAGAAACAGGTTCTAAATAAAAAAATTTTTTTTAACAACAAATCAATATTATATAAGCACATTAAGAAGTCAGTGGTGGATTTGTCATCTCCGTCATCAGACATAGAACATGACGGAGTTGATGTAAGGGCATGTATTTTCCCTCCAAAACATGTATTGTATTGTACACTGCAGGTAGCGAGTTTTTCCTCAGCTGCTAGCCGTCCCAATAACCTCACTAAAATGCTGAAATTAAATCCACTATGGTTTAAAAAAAAGCATCTTAACAGGATATTGACATGGTCCAGCTGTGACCATAGGAATATTGACTTATTGAATTGTTTGTCTAAAATATTGAAAAATTTAATACGTACCAGAGCATGTGCGGTAGTGTTGCCACAGGCAGGGAGGAGAAAAGAGGTCCTCAGGGATATAACTGACCAAGATATTTCCTGATTTAATTAGGGTTATGAACAAATCTGACGGAGTTGACAGAAACTGAGGACCCAACTTTGATAGGCAGATATGTATTCACAATTGAAGAGCTTTTAAAACGTTTTTTGGGATGGTCAGTATTGGGACCTTCCAACCACAGACCATACATTCAAACAAATTCCCTCCCAAGAGATAAAAAAGTATATTAAAAAAATCACATAGGTATACACAATTCCTTTAGATGTAACTTTGTAAGCATGTCAATCATGATGCATTTCTAGATTTCTGAAATTATACTTTTTTTTATGTAGGACATGTTTTGTCCCGACTCTGAAGAATCAGTGATATACTGTATTTTCAAAAAGGGGACGTTTGTGTGGACAAGAATGACAGTGGGAGAGCTGGCAAGTAACAATTCTGTTTATTATTACACACTCACATACACAAACACACACACATATACACACGAACAGTCCCATCCAAGGCAAATAATACAACTAAAAATCCAGTCTAGACACATGACACATAAAACAACCAGTCAATACAAAGCCACAGTTTACTATGTAACGTCTGTACAACACAGAGCATAACAGCCAGTCTGGCCTGATTACAAAAGTGTGAAATCAACACCTTTGCTTGAGTAACATTCACAAACATCCCTCGTTATTCACTTAGAATCAAGATAGTTTATATTAAAATGCTCCCCGCTAAACTGTTTAAACATTCCACGTTGGTTAAGATGACAGAACAACATTCCATGAATATTAATGTTTGTTACTATTTACTGTAGTAAAATATTGCAAGTGTCTTGATTTAACATGTAGAGGCTGTTGTGGGCGTACTACTCGAGGTTTTCATGAAAATACTTCACTGGTTCACATTTGAGTCATATCATTATCACTGTGAATCTATGGAAGATATAAGTATCGGGTACCACTGATGCTTCATTAGGATTCATGATTAAGCATCATGAACAATCATCAAACCATGAAATCCCCCTTTTCTTTTTAGCCAAATGTCAAGAGGTCAGTCAGAGCCATTAAAGCACTATGTTCCTGTGTCACTCTGTAACATTACATGTGGAAGATTAGAGGAAGATGAACTGCTGTTTTAAGGCTTATTCCTCCTTATTCACTGAAACAAGTAAATAAAAAGCCACAAAACATTGTGTTTATGCTCCTTTGACCCATTTCTGTCAATAACATGTATGAATATTAACAGATGTGACAGTAAATTAGTTTGTAATATCTGCTATAAATCCATTGTCTTGTCATGGGCTTGTTAGCCACGGTTTTAGCCACACCATGCTAGCCAGTTAACTTTCTGGCAAACAGTTCGAAACAATCAATCGACTGTTTAAACGTCAACTTCCCCCCAAAAAACTCAAAACAACAATTCACACTACTACATGGTTTAGACAAGACTGCACAACCAATTAAAATGTTGTAAGAGAAAAATCACAAGTTTTCTTTGGAATATACAGTATATATTTCATATGCAAAAATATATTGTGCGTTTCAATAAATAACATTGTTTTCCCCCTCATTCACAGCAAGGACAAAAAGGATACAGTTGAAAGAGAACTACATCAATATGTATCAAAAACACCACATAAAACATCCATAGTACCAGTTAAGATTTCATCAAAAGAAGCCCATCAGCAACACTAAAACCAAGGGAGAAACATTAAAAACACACCACTCTCATAATCTTCACAAAAAACACAAGCTTCACAACGTCCCCTTGGACCGACACAAACACTCAATATATAGTGTAAAAAAACAACAACACAGGAACCTGTGGCACACTTGAAAGGCGATCACAGCATCTAGACCATCCAGCAGAGTTCTTCCATGCAGACCTGAGGCTCAGCCTCTCCTCCTCCTCCTCAGCAGATCCTGAAGGCCTTACGGTGCTGTGGCTGGACAGCAGGGTCGCTGGGGAGTTGCTTCGGCCCCTTCCTCTTCCTCCTCCTCCTCTTCCTTCCAGGGAGCCGCCGGCGAGGAGGCCTGAGGACGGGACGCTTGCTTGAGGGTGGTCTGCAGCTGCGTCGTGGCGTCCTGGAGGTGGAGGCGTTGAACGGGCAGCGAGGGAGGCCGCAGCGAGGACGGTTGGAGGAGGGGGGAGGTGGGAGGGCGGTCCCTGGAGCCTGCGTCTTGGCCTGGGAGAGGTCGTTCAAAGAGGTTCCACCTGGTGGCTCCAGAGCAGCTTCCTGTGAGACGGGCTCCATCTGAGCCTCCCGGAGGGGACAGAGGAAAGAGCCAAAATGGCCGCCGCTCCACTCCACCGCTCCCAGTGACACACCAGAAAAGGAGGACACTTTGACATCAGGAGACTCCTGGAAGACACGTCCAAAGCGTCAGTCTCTGACTTTACATTGACTAAAAAGCTCATATCCAACCACTGGAACTGGGGGGAAAAAAGAGTTACTGTACAGAAACGATGACATGGGATGGTGTGTCAAATGTAACTGTTTCCATGAACATGTTTCCTGATGTAGCCTAGAGAAAGATGGAGGGAGATGTGGAGAAATGTGATTGACCAAGTTCATATTCAGTGTAAACAACTTTCCCCTTCTCCAAAGGTCACTAGAGGAGTACAGATTTTTTTTATTGTAACATTTTATCCTAACGTTTCTTTGGTCGATTTGGTGTACAGATATCAATCATTAAGGGTTTGATATAGGATCAGTTACGGACTGGGAAGTCACCTCACTACCACTCCATGCATGTCCAATCCTCCTCTTCATAAACATCATCCTCGTCACAAAACATGGCATCCACTTCCGGCTTCTGTCCCAGAAAACAAAAGAAGAACTTGGTGAACCAACACCTCTGTACGTCTGCCAGGAGGCGCCACGCCTCCACAAGCGCCAAGCCTTGGGTCACCGCGGCCACCGTCGGCACGGTTACGCCGCTCAACACCAGACATCAGATTTCGTACCAGCTTCGTTTTCGCGTGACCGAAAATGAAATGGAACGTACAGATGACACGATTAAAAGGCACATTGCACTCAAACAGAACGGGAACCCGTCTGACGACGCTGCTGTTCCACACTAACCAGTACAGAGCAGCTGTGGTAAGGAGGTCCAAGTATGGGAACGTGATCGATCCCTTTCTCCATGTCCACTATGATCTCGTTCTGGTGCATGGGGAGGGCTGGACCGCCCGGCTCCTGCAGGGCCAGGACGATGACAGTGGTGTTATCAGCACGCAGCATGCGCTGTTTCCAAAACAAGAGTGCCGTGCATCCCAGCCGAGTGGCGCAGGACATCCCTTTAGGACCCTGCGGACCACACAGAACCCCTGGGTCAACCAGGAGAGAGAGACAGGAGAGAGACGGGAGAGAGACGGGAGAGAGACGGGAGAGAGACAGACGAGAGAGGAGAGACAGAGGAGAGAGACAAGGGAGACAGGAGAGAGACAGAGGAGAGAGACGGGAGAGAGACTGGAGAGAGACAGAGGAGAGAGGAGAGAGAGACTGAGGAGAGAGACAGAGGAGAGAGACAAGGGAGACAGGAGAGAGACAGAGGAGATAGAGACAGGAGAGAGAGACTGAGGAGAGAGACAAGGGAGACAGGAGAGAGACAGAGGAGATAGAGACAGGAGAGAGACAAGGGAGACAGGAGAGAGAGAGACAGAGGAGAGTGACAGAGGCACCTACCACCATCTCGTCGTGGCTCTGACACATGCGCACGGCGTCTCTGGGAGGCATCATGTTCCACAGCCCGTCACTGCCCAGGATGACGTAACGGTGGCGTTTAGGGTCAAGGGTCAACGCCACAGTGTCAGGCTCCGGTGACACTACAAACTCCCCGCTGTAAAAATCATAGCTCCACAGATCACCTGGGGAAGAGCAGCAGACACTGAAGTCACCCTCAAGATACAACACACATGTCTAAACTGACTTCTGGGAATGCAACAATTGACCGATTCTACAGACAGTGGAGAAACCACCAAAGCTACAGTGATGTGTACGCGCCTGGACAAACATGCGGTGTGCGTACCCAGAGCTCGGGCCACAGCCAGGAAGGGGATCTGATCGATGACTGTGCTTCTCCTCACAGGGCCATTATGGGTCAGTCTGGGTCTCTTCCACACCACGCGGTTCACCCCAGACTTCTTAACTACACTGGAGGAAGAAATCTGGATGGTTAGGACTGAGCTTTAGGTGGGACATGGCTACAGTTAGACTAGACAAAGGTTGAAGGTTGAGATGGCCGATGAAAATCCTCTTGTTTGGTATATCAGACACCCACACAGTCATTATCATCCTCCTCCTCCAGATCCTCTCACCTGCCACCCAGTCGCTCTATCCTCTCTCTTTCTTTGGGGAGTTCAGGTTTGTGGTCTTGTGTGACTTCCAACGCCTCCAAGGGCATTTTAGGATCTTCCTTCTCTCCGATCACCACCGCTGAGTCCCCAACATGGGCCACATACATCTGCCTTCCTCGGATCACCACCACGCTGGCTGTTGTACCTGATGTACTGGGTAAACCTGTGATGGTCTTTGGCCATTCAGCTATGATGAGTAAAAGTAAAGATAAACTCGTCAGAGACTAGATAAGGATGTTTAAAATGTTTAGACAACTGCACGATTAGATTAGATTAACTTTATTAATCCCAGAACGGGGACATTTACTTGCCACAGCAGCAGAACTAAAAGTATAAAAGGCTAAACAAATACAGATAATAAATTGAATGAATTAAAATACCAAAAAAATAAAATGTCATACTAGACATTAATATACTTACGCAGCTTCTTCCACATTGCATGATGACAGGCGATGAACCCTTTGCGGAGAGCTGCACACACTTCTTCATGATCCTTGGACCAGAAACTCCGCTGTCTTTTTAGAATATTCCACAGATTGTTTTGTGCAAAACTTGCGGCTTCCCCACCTCCATGTCCATCAAATATAGCGAAGAAAGCAACCGATTTGCGAGTGTCAACAGTAGGCTGCCCCCCGTGGTCCTCATCCGCTGGAGAGCCAATGTTTTCTGTCCACATTGCGGTCACAGGACCATCGGTTTGTGCTTTGACGGTTTCTGTGCTTTCTGTCCGTTCAGTTAAATCATTTTCTATTTCAGAATCTCCCTTCTCAGGTGTCGGTGACTCTGAAAGATGATCCTCCATCGTTAGAATCGGTTCATCCTCCACTTTAATGTCGTAAAGATCCTCCATGTATCTCCGACCTCCACGCTCTGAGAAGGCACTCATTCTGAAAGTTATGGCGTCGTCCATAGTCACGAGACTGTCCTTAAAATGTATAAGATATTTATAATTGGGTTATTAACTAAGCAGCTAGGACATTTCAACAGAAAATGTGTCCGCCGGGTCAGAGGTCAGAGGCTTCCTTCCTGTTTTGTTTGTTTTGTCCAATAACGTGCTGGCGTCGTACGTAATGACGTCGTACGCACAGACGTCAAGGCACGCGACAGAGCAGAAAGGGTGGAGGAGCTGTCAGTTATTTTTCAGTGTGTATTTATTTCCCTGCCTGACATGACAGATGGTGAATATTGGGCTTGTTTAACAGTTTAGCTGTTCAGCTACATGAGAAGGTGCAAGAAAAGAGAACGGCAGCTTGACGAGGTGGCTAGTTAGCTACCATCGATCAAGAAGGGGGGGTTTCTGTTAGCTAAGATCTGGTTTGTTGGCCACAAAAGCCAAAAGGAAAACAATATGGCTGCTCTGGACCTCGAATGGATCCCGGAGACTTTATACAACACGGCGATATCTGCTGTAGTGGATAACTACAGTCGATCCCGGAGAGATATCCGCTCCCTCCCGGAGAATATTCAGTTCGATGTTTACTACAAGGTATGAGGTGTCCTCGCGCCTCGTTTTCTCCTCGCGCTGATGGCTCGAGACCAATTAATTTATCCTCTCGCGCTGTTAGCGTTAGCATGCTAACTGGTTATGTCTTCTAGATGTTTATCTATGGTTCTGTGTTAAGATACAGGATCAAATCAACATGCATTTATTTGTATAGCCCTTTTTACAAGCAATATGATTTTTTGGTTACAAGGGATATGATATCAGGAGTTAGAGCTATGTAGACCAGGTGACTGATTGTCAACATGCTTAGTTGCTAAAAGATGATTGATTACTGATTGGGAAAGTACCTTAATGTTAACCTTTAATACCAGCTGTGATCATCTGACTACGTTACTGGGAATAAGGGAATCTAGTGTATTTATTTCTTGTTTACGTCCGTTTGATTAGTATTCCTCATCTTGCTTTGTGTTCCAGCTCTACCAACAGGGCCGCCTGTGCCAGCTGGGAGGAGAATTCTGCGAGCTGGAGGTTTTTGCCAAAGTCCTTAGAGCTTCGGACAAAAGGTAACAGACTTTTATCTAACTAAGAAAAACAAACACCTATAATATGAGGAGTGTTGGGAGAGGATGTGAACTGAAATGAGGACAGTGAGCGAATCAACTAGTACAGAATGTGGAGAAGTTGTCGGACAGGATTCTTATTGCTGTTTGTTTATTCTAAACAAACGTTGTGTCTTTAATTGAACTTGTTCCTCCAGGCATCTCCTCCACCACTGCTTCCAGGCCCTCATGGATCACGGTGTGAAGGTAGCGTCCGTTCTGGCCAACTCCTTCAGTCGTAGGTGTTCCTACATCGCTGAGTCGGAAGCTCACGTGAAGGAGAAGGCCATTCAGTTCGGCTTCGTTTTAGGTGAGTCACATTCATGTCTCAGTGTGTCTGAACCTAAGAGAAGACAGCATGTTCTGCCAGATCGTACAGTTTTCTGTGTTCAGTGAGACCTGTCACTTGCAGCTGACTTGAACCCCCCCCCCCCCCCGCCTGCCAACAGCCACTTTGTCAAGCCTTCTTAGATCTAGATTAGAGGGGAAATCCCGCGAGATCTGCCATTTTTGATATGTGTACAAGGAGCGAGACTTCAGCCGTTCAACGTTTGGTTGACTTTGGTCGCAGGTGGCTTCCTGTCGGACGCTGGTTGGTATGGCGACGCAGAGAAGGTGTTCCTGTCCTGCCTGCAGCTGTGTACGCTGCATGACGAGGTTCTACACTGGTACCGTGCTGTGGAGTGCTGCGTCAGGTCAGCTAGCACGCACTCAAATGGAGTCAACTCCCCCGGAGTCAACTCCCCAGAGAGTCAACTCAATTCGTTTGGTTCGTTCATATTCGAGACTGACGTGATTCATCCTGTGCCTCCAGGTTGCTGCACGTCAGGAACGGTAACTGTAAGTACCATCTGGGTGAGGAGACTGTGAAGTTAGCCCAGCTGTACATGGACAAGCTGGCCAAACACGGTCACCAGGCCAACAAGGCTGCGCTGTACGGGGAGCTGTGCGCTCTCCTCTTCGCTAAGAGTCACTACGACGAGGTACGTGTGTCAGTCGTCATAGATACACTAGCTACGTGTGGCAGTCGTCATAGAAACACCAGCTATATGTGGCAGTCGTCATAGAAACACCAGCTTCATGTGTTTTGTTTTCTGATAAATTTGATCAGTTTTGCACAAAACAGTTCAGGTTTTCATGTGTGCTTGTCCTGGTCTCTGCCAGGCGTACCGCTGGTGTATAGAGGCCATGAAGGAGATCACAGCAGGGTTACCTGTGAAGGTTGTGGTGGATGTGCTCAGACAAGCCTCCAAGGTAGGTTTGTTTCCCTCTGACATCATCTGGGTCTCACATGTCCGGAACGCACAAGGGAGGATTCTGATCACTGTCCATGTCAAATCCCAACAACATTTATATTTATATAGCACTTTTTACAAGCCATTTCTCAGAGGGTTTCGCATTTGGGACATAATTATTTTGAAAGTAATATGCTTTGCTTTTTTGTGAAACCACAAGTTTAGATCTTGGGAGAAACAATGTCCAAAAAACTTCTGTCATCAACTCGATTACTTCTGTCTGAATTGGGCCTCTTTATTCTGGCAGGCCTGTGTTGTCAAGAGGGAGTTCAGGAAAGCAGAACAACTAATCAAACATGCTGTCTTTCTGGCACGGTGAGATAGCATCAATAATATTGTCTCAGTTGTCGGATGGATTTCCTCTTGTGATTTCCTGTCTTACTTCGTCTCAAACTATTTCCCCATTTCCTTCTGCAGGGAACATTTTGGACTCAAGCACCCCAAGTATTCAGACACACTCCTAGATTATGGATTTTACTTGCTGAACGTTGATAACATCTGCCAGTCTGTTGCAATATACCAGGTGAGTCCAAACCTGTGTGAGGATGTACACACCCTGAAGGGAAGGTGTCTATGATCACCTGGGAGTCAGGTGGCTGAGCGGTTAGGTAATCAGGCTAGTAATCAGATTGGGTTTGATTTCCAGCCTTGCAAAATGACGTTGTGTCCTTGGGCGAGGCACTTCCCCCTACTTGCCTCGGGGGGGAATGTCCCTGTACTTGCTGTAAATCGCTCTGGATAAGAGTGTCTGATGTGACTATAATGTTTAAAGTGTGTTTCTGTGTCTGTCAGACTGCTTTAGATATCAGGCAGTCTGTGTTTGGAGGGAAGAACATCCATGTAGCCACCGCACACGAGGACCTCGCCTACTCTTCCTACGTCCATCTGTACAGCTCCGGGAAGTTCGACAATGCCCTGTAAGTGCTTCACTACACCAGTGTCACACGTGTGATTTTCAACGTCCTCGGACAATGTTGTTTCGCGCTTTTCACCCCCTCATGTACTGTTTGTGTGTTGACCGTGTTGACCGTGTCGACAATCTGTTGTCTCTTCCGCTCCTCCTGGCGTCCCTGTCCAGATTCCACGCAGAGAGAGCGATAGACATCATCACCCACATTCTCCCTGAGGACCATCTCTTACTGGCCTCCTCCAAAAGAGTGAAAGGTACTGACCCCACCACAGCTGGGTCCTCCTAACCTGCAGCTTGTGGCTGCTGTTGACATTAGAGCAACTTTGTGTGTACTCACGGTACTTAAGTGTGTGTGTAAAGAGTGAGAGAGTGTGAGGTAGGTGTGGTGGGGACATGAGCTCAGACAAGTCATTTAGCTGCTTCAGGCCTGAACTAGTCTCCCATAGGGCTGTCAACGAATATTCTATATTCAAATATATATTTGAATAGTGTTTAAAAAACGAATATGAAAATGTATATTCGAATGTAAAAAAAAACAACAACAAAAAACAGCGGCAGCAGGCAAGACTGTTTGTATTTGGGACAAGAATCGCAACCTTAAATTTCTTGCACAAAACTTTTAATCAACAATCAGCATTTGTTTATTGTTGTAGTTCATTTAAACCGCTATGCTCAGAGAGCGCGACAGTGCGGGAGAGAGAGAAAGAAAAAGTGCGTGTGTGCGAGCGAGAGGCCAAGGTCTGCGGTCGTGGCCATTAGTTCATCTACTTATTTTTGTGTAGGTAATATGTTGTTAAATGAACTTAAATATATTACCCATAGAAGTAGTTATGTCTCGTTGTATTAATTTGTCCTGTTATTGACGTGCCTAATGCGCAACCGGGAAACTCGAATATATTCGCATACATGGGTGGGGAGTATTCGAATAGTCGGACGTCATTTTTGAGCAGTTTTGACAGCCCTAGTCTCCCATCCTAATATCTGTGTCCCCCTCAGCTCTGATCCTGGAGGAGATCGCCATCGACTGCCACAACAAGGAGACAGAGGAGCGTCTCCTACAGGAGGCGCACGACCTCCACCTCTCCTCCCTCCAGCTGGCCAAGAAGGCCTTCGGGGAGTTCAACGTTCAGACAGCTAAACACTACGGCAACCTGGGCCGGCTCTACCAGTCCATGAGGAAGTTTAAGGTCAGATGATCGTGGTTTTTGAGAGATCGTCAGTTTACGGTCAAAAGAACGTCTGAGATCAGCATGATCATGAGCCCTGGGAGCTTTGTGACTGTTGTGGTTGTGTTCCAGGAGGCAGAGGAGATGCACATCAAGGCGATCCAGATTAAGGAGCAGCTTCTGGGCCAGGAGGACTACGAAGTGGCCCTGTCTGTGGGACACCTGGCCTCCCTCTACAACTACGACATGAACCAGTACGAGGACGCAGAGAGGCTGTACCTGCGCTCCATCGCGATTGGTCAGTCTCCAGCCCGGACGCTGCTGAGCCTATCAAGATGCAGCTTTGTATTTTCCTTCTTAATAATAACATTTCTTAAATGTTTCTGTCTCACATTTGTTTTCTTTCATTTGATTTTCATCATTTAGGTAAGAAGCTCTTCGGTGAAGGCTACAGCGGACTAGAATACGACTACAGAGGTCTAATTAAACTGTACAACTCTGTTGGAAACTATGAGAAGGTCTTTGAGTACCACAATATTTTAACTAACTGGAACCGCCTGAGAGATCGTCAGTTTGCGGTGGCAGACGCCCTGGAAGATGTGAACACCAGCCCCCAGGACACTGAGGAGGTGGTCCAGGCCTTCCTGCTGTCACAGAACCACAAGGCCGGACCTCCTGCATAGGAAATACACACTGGTACACATCCTAATACACGCTCGTGCACATCTAATACACACTCATACACACCTATGCACATGTTGTACACACCCATCCACACACACAAAAAAACTACAAACAGCCACAACAGTCGTATTCACCGTACATGTATGAAATGTACATCCATATCAGCGTTTTACACCAGGAATTCCTCCGGTATGATAGAAGAAGAAGTGCTAGCGGAATTCACGGAATGTTTTTTCGGATCTAAACTCTCAGCTCCGAGTGACAAGTGTGCCCCTGGTACTAAAACGGAGCGTTTCGCTGCGGAGGGATGAAAACCTACCCAACGCACGTGAAAATCACCTCATCTCTTCATCGTCACCTTGGAAACGTGGACATGAGAAGGGGGGGGGGGGGCACAGAACTATGTATATACGGCAAAACAAAGGAGTCCTTTTAGAATATCTAATTTGATTTTGTTTTATGGTTGCTTTAATAGGATGGGTTCCTAGTGACTGATTTAGGAGCTGGTTAGACACAGATCAAGATGGCGTTAGCTTTTACTGTGTGCACATGCAGATGACACTCATGTCTACTTTATTTGTTGTCGTTGCAGAGATCACATATTTTGATGTTAAATTGTTACGAAGGAGTTTAAAAAGGAGCTTCAGTTAATCGACCAATTTTATTTTTAGCGCCAGATTCACTCCCAGTCCAAAGTCTTTATCGTTTATAGCTTTTTAGTTTTTTTTTATTTAAAACTTTTAATTATTTTTCTTTCTTTTTTGGGGGAGAAAATACAACACAGCTTTTCAAATGGAACATTATTCTGCTCAAATCATGTTTTAACACAACTTGTTTATTATAATTATTTTATGATCCTATAATCACATCTTACAATGGATAATGCCAAGTCTTCTTAAGGAATTTCACATGACTAAACCAAAAACAACAAATCTGAACATGGCATCTACATTATCACTACTTTACAGGATGTACATCTGGCCTGCTAACACAATCGGCTTTATTTCACAGCCTTGTGTTTTCATCCAATACAATGTTGTCTAGCCGTTACAGTAGCAGTGCTAGTGGACGGTTACGTTAACTTGTCGAGTCATAATTAACGTGACCCCCCCCCCCCCCTTTTTGTGTTTTAAATGGCTGTAGCTGCATTTGAATTCTTGCCTTGCTTTCCAACAAGTGCATGTGTGGTCACATTGGGTGTTGATGTTACATGTGCTGTAATGTACCAACTGAAGTCCAAGCCTTAGTCTTAAAGGACGCTCAGCGCAGTTTGATCTGTGAGTATTGATGTGGTTGTCAGGGACAACGCTTGCTCTCCTCTCCTCCACCAAGGCAGAGCATCCTAGTCATGCTGTCTCCCTCACTAGAGGACGTCTGTTACATCTGCTGAACAGCCAACACAGCCCCCCCCCCCCCCCCCCCAGCTCCCGGAGTAGGGATTGTTTTTTAAAGAGTTAAGAGATAGAATTAAATAATTAATACCGTGTCATGGGGTGGGGTTAATTTTGAGGCAGTTGAAAATGTTTGGTGAGGAACTTTACAAAAATATTAATAAAAGTAAAAAAAAAATAATGAAAAAGGTACAAAAAAGACAACTTTGTTAAAGCTAATGTGAAGTTTAGATTTCTGTACGTTGCAATGATGTGATTCTCTCCTCCCTTCCGATGTCAACACTTTAAACACACATGCAAGTTGTGTACATACACCTGGCAATAGTAGAACAAGTATAGGAAATTAGACGTGCATAATGTTGATCCACCTCAACCCCATAAAGTTTAACTTTCATCTGTTTTATTTAAATTTTTTAACAGGCCATTTGTGGTCGCCATGTTGCTTGTTTTGTTTACATGGCTCTGATCTTAATTGTAACTGTTGAATGTTGCATTAAGGGCTCCAGTGGACACGTATTGTGTTTGATGGCTGCCGAATATATCATGTAACATCCCTGATCCTGCTCATTGAAATGTTATATCACTATCACCCGTGATTAATTGAAGGTGTCTCTGTAATGTGATATATATTGGTCTTAATCAAAGGTTAGCACTAATAGAAAGTCCCTCCTGCAAGTCAAATTTCTATACAGAACAATCATATTCACAGTATAATCAGTTAAGCCGTTGGTCTCTCTTAAATCCAGTTAGCTACATTTTACTTAAGGGAATTAAAACATGCAGTAAGACCATTGTTGGACTAAAGTGCACTTCTAGTGAAGACTGTCCATGATAATAGTGTTTAGGTGGATTAAGACAAATAGAATGAGTGATTATAAGGAAGAGCGTAATTATTTGATTGGATCCTTGGCAACGACATTTTCAACCAGTAACTTTTTGGCAAATTGGACTGTCTGTAAATGGTAACTTGAACTTCCTAGTTACGTAAGAAAACATAGGCTTTACAATGATAGAAGGATGCAATATTTTAAGTTATGTTTATTTTAATGTAGCTAATGTTTAAGCAGGGAACCATCAAAGATTGTGGCGTTCATGAAGGGATAACTAAATAATGGACTTAATACTGCAATAGTATTGCTACCAGCATATAACGTGCAACTGTTGAAATGTGAACATGATTGTACTGGATTGCGCTTTATTAATACTATGTACACAGATTGGGAGGATAATATAGGATCCATTATATGAACTATCTGTCGCTGTACAGTTTTTTTGTTTCTATATTTCCCACAAAGACTATACATATGAATTGTGTGTTCTGAAATCTGTAAAATATTTGGTTAGCTCAAGTTTGAGAAAAAAATCTAAACAAAGAAAGCGCATTTGTTTAAGACATTGACTACACAACCCGAAATTTTAATATTCGCCTCTTGTTCCAGCACCTCAGTGACATTAAACTGGTTTATACATCATGGAGTACATTTGCCAAAGTTTTTATTTCTGATACTATCAGTAACTGGGAAAAGCTAATACTTTTTGTAAAACATTTATGAAAATGATATAGATATAGAAAGGGTAATTGAGTTGAACGTGTGGGAGAGGGCCTCAGTTTTACCTTGTCACATGACACAGTTTGTCCAGCAGGCAGCAGTGTTGAGCAGTTGCTGCTACTCAGTGTGTCCAGTAGGCGGCAGTATTGAACAGCTGCTGTAACTCAGTGTGTCCAACAGGCGGCAGTGTTGAGCAGTTGCTGCTACTCAGTGTGTCCAGTAGGCGGCAGTATTGAACAGCTGCTGTTACTCAGTGTGTCCAGCAGGCGGCAGTGTTGAACAGCTGCTGTTACTCAGTATGTCCAGCAGTCTTCAGTATTGAGCTGCTGCTGTTACTCAGTGTGTCCAGTAGGCGGCAGTATTGAGCAGCTGCTGTTACGCAGTGTGTCCAGCAGGCGGCAGTGTTGAACAGCTGCTGTTACTCAGTGTGTCCAGCAGGTGCCAGTATTGAGCCGCTGCGTTTAGCACCGTCAGTTTGACAGCTACTTTGCTCGCTAAAGGAACGAACCAGCGGCGCCAGAGCTGAATGACATCGTTTCTTGTTCCAGCTATCATGACATGAAGACAACATGGGAGCCAAAGAGTCCAGGATAGGGTTCCTCTCGTACGACGAGGCCATTAAAAGAGGTAAACAAAGCCAAAGTATCAGAACTGCCTAGTTAGCTTAACCAGCTAGCCGGGCTAGCCTAGCAGGCTCGTGACAGCTAGCAGGCTCGTGACAGCTAACAGGCTCGTGACAGCTAGCTTAGCCGTAAAGCTAACTTAACAACAACTAGTGTTCAGTTAGCAGCGGTGTTAACGTTACCAGTACAGTAACGACAGAGGATCATCAGGTTAACAGGTTAACTAAAGTTGACATTAACTAAACTAGTAGGTCAACATATGACAGGGATGTTTGTAAAGCTAAAGTGTTTAGCTGCTACAGAATAATGGTTGCTAAGGGACACAGGCTGTCCTCCATGACAACCAGCTAGTGATGCTTAGTTAACCTTCACACAGTTCACATTTATACTAATACTTTGACATTATCAACATTCTACTATGACATTACTGGCTCAGTGAATGCTCAGCTATGTTACAATAACACCATGGACACCAGTTACCCGCCTATGAAGCTAAGCTAGCCAGATGACTAGGTTAGGTTTGCTGTGGTCTACATATGAACCGCTAAGGACGACAATAATACAGCTAGTTAGTGTTGATGATCAGGTATTCATTGCAGTTGTTGGGGTTTATATGTAATATCTGATAACAGCATATTTCGGCCCATATTATTGTTGCAGGGAGCTTATTTTGCTTGCTAACTCTGCTCCTACTACGACCAAGGACGTTGTTATGGTCATAAACATGTCAGGGATGTTGATACTCGCTGGTCCGGCTTTGTTAAACAAATATTTTAAACGTTTCTTATGAAAGGTGCGGTTGCTACTTCGTTTGATGGGTGTGGTGTGGATGTTTACGTCTGAGTGTGTCTTTCTAAACCCTGTGTGTATGTGTGTGTGTGTGTGTGTGTGTGTGTATGGCTGTGTGTGTGTGTGTGTGTATGGCTTTGTGTGTGTGTATGGCTGTGTGTGTGTGTGTCCTCCAGTTACAGATGTAGAGCTTCAGCGTCTTAAAGATGCCTTTCGTAGGACCAGTGGTCTGTCCTACTACATGAGCCAGCCCTGCTTCTTAAAGGAGGTGCTGGGAGATGTCGTACCGCCCAGGGTGGCTGAGGTGAGGCTTCGGGGAGGCTTTAGGGCAGGGGAGGGCAAATCCTGGTCGCCAGGGGCAACTGTCCTGCGGATCTGAGATGCTTCCCTGCTAAAGCACACCTTGTTCTAATGAGTGGGTTATTATTTGGCACTGTGGAAGCCTCATAATGACCCATTCATTAGTCAGGTGTGCTGGAGCAGGGAAATCTTCAGGGTAGTGGCCCTTAAGGAGCAGAATAGCCCATTCCTGCTTTTGGGTTAACGTGACGTCTGGTGAAAAAATTGTGTAAACAGTGAGACGTAACGCCCTGGTAACGTGATATTCCGAATGCACAGTCACAGCTTGGGCCAATTGAATTTCCTGTTCCTTTGACCTGTCATTGTCAACTCCTCCGATAGATCCTCGGTCAAGATGTTTGTTGAAAGGAGAAGCAAGCCTCTTGCACAGTACATTCAAGTATCCAGAAAGATGTGCCGAAATAAGCATGTGCCCTCCTCCCCTCTTGTCTAGGTCATATACACCTCGTTCGGTGGAACTTCAAAAGGACTGCACTTCAACAATCTGATCGTTGGACTAGTCCTCCTGACCAGAGGAAGAGATGAGGAGAAAGCTAAATGTGAGTCGATGAACCAGCTGCTCACCGCGCTTCCTGTCATGCGTTTTCCATTTAGTCATTTAATCAGGGAGGTCAGATGGCTCAATGGTTAAGGCGTTGGCCTCATGACCGGAAGGTTGTGAGATCGAGCCCCGGCTGTGGCTATATGATGTTGTGTCCTTAGGCAAGGCACTTCACCCTACTTGCCTCAGGGAGAATGTCCCTGTACTTACTGTAAGTCGCTTTGGATAAAAGCGTCTGCTAAATGAAAAAAAAGAAGTAATCAGACGGTCTTATCCAGAGCAACTTACAGCAAGTACAGGGACACCCCCCCCCCCCCCCCCCCCCCCCCTGAGGCAAGTAGGGGGAAGTGCCTTTCCCAAGGAACACAGGGTTTAAACAGCCAGGGTTTAAACCAGGGACCCTCTGATTACAAACCCGAGACACCCTCTCTCCCTCCTTGCAGACATCTTCAGCCTCTTCGCCTGTGATTCAGGCAGCCATGCCACTCGTGAGGACATGGAGAGCATGCTGCATGCAGTGGATGGAGAGATCCCTCTGTCTCTCAGGAAGTGCTTCTCCGAGGTTAGTTGACATGGACCAATCAGTGGCCAGCTCCAGTCGCCAACTTCCTTTTAAGGCTCTATTGTTTTTCCCCTCTTCAGGGTTTGCACTCGGTTCTGGCTGAGTTCAATTTGTCTTGATTTATTTCGTTTGATTTCCAGGACGTTGTGTGAGTTTGTATTCGCCCTCTAAGGTTGTGTCTCTGTTTGTTTGGGGTTTTTACCAGGGTGAGAAGGTGAACTATGAGAAGTTTAAGAGTTGGCTCCTGCAGAACAAGGACGCTTTCACGTTCTCCCGCTGGCTCCTGTCCAGCGGAGTGTGTGTCACACTGACAGACGACAGTGACACTCCCACCTTCTACCAGACCCTGGCTGGAGTCACACACTGTGAGTGATAATACATGTTCTAGTGACACTACCAGTCAGAAGTTTGGACACGTCCCATTCAGTAGAATTGTTTTTAGTTTTATTTGGTATTTTGTAGTTCTCACGTTACTTTTCCTGGAACATGGAAAGATTAGTGTATTTTTGTTGTTGTTGTCTTCTTCCAAATGAGATGTGTAATGTGATATCTGACCTTGTTAAATCATGAGTCATGGATTAAAGAGCTGGATGAAGTGATTTGGGTGCAAAGCACTTTGCTTACTGCACATTACGCAAGATGTGACAACCCCAAAAAACGGGGTGTTACCTTTTGTCAAGTCAAGTAAAAGCATGAAGTTACATTTATCAGACGCTCTTATGCAGAGCGACTTACAGCAAGTACAGGAACATCCCCCCCCCCCCGTGGCAAGTAGGGTGAAGTGCCTTTTTCCAAGGACACAACATCATGTTGGCACAGCCGGGATTTGAACCGACAACCTTGTGATTACTAGCCTGATTCCCTCACCACTCAGCCCCCTGACTCCCCAGACGCCGGTGACGTTCTTGTTGCTCTTCCTGTTTTGTTTTTTTCGTCAGTGGAGGAGTCTGACATCATCGACCTGGAGAAGCGCTATTGGTTGTTGAAGGCTCAGTCACGGACCGGAAGGTTTGACCTGGAAACGTTTGGACCCCTGGTCTCTCCTCCTATTCACTCTTCCCTGAGTGAAGGTATGAGAAGACATGTTCACTGTGTGTGTTCACCTAGCTCAGGGGTGGACAACCCTGGTCATCTGGAGACGCTGTCCTGAGGGTTCTAGATGTTTCCCTGCTCTAGAACACCTGATTCTAATGAATGGGTCATTATGAGGCTTCCACAGAGCTTGATAACAACTCGTTCATTTGAATCAGGTGTGTTTGAGCAGGGAAACATCTGGAAACATCTAGAACCTTCAGGACAGCGTCTTCAGGGGACTGGAATGCCCCCCCCCTTGCCCTAGCTGGATGTTTTGAGGGAACCCTGGTGCTGCCTTTGGGTCATTGTGATTCCCCTTTCATAACAGAACAGTGGGTCACAGTGACCTGAAGGCAGCACCAGGATTGAGACCAGTCCAGTATTAGTTTGGTCGTTCTATCCTTTGTGAGTTTGACTCTGAAACGCGGTTCTGTTGTCACAGGTTTGTTCCACGCCTTCGATGAGAACAGGGACAATCACATCGACTTCAAGGAGATCTCGTGCGGCCTGTCGGCCTGCTGTAGGGGCCCGCTGGCAGAACGGCAGAAGTGTAAGCAGCCTTGTGTCTGTGTCTGTGATGGGACCTGTCTGTTGTTGGAACACTGTGGCTGACTGTGATCTGCCTTCTCCTCAAGTCTGCTTCAAAGTGTTTGACGTGGACCATGATGGCGTTCTCTCTCGTCAAGAGGTCCAGGACATGATCGAGGCGCTGCTCGAAGTTTGGCGAGACAACCGTACCGACCCTCTCCCTGTAAGAACCGCCCCCACCCTCGGAATCCGAAATGTTCCCAGAATGCCGTTCAGTTGTCACTCGTTAACGTGAATCTCACGTGGATGCAAGGTGTAACAAACACGTGTAAAACATGTCATTCCACATGTATGACTTGATGTTGGATCTGTCACGTGTGTCTGGTCAGGGAGCTCACAGTCATGTAGCTGACATCGTGGAGGACATTCTGAAGGAGCACGACACCACTAAGGTAGGACTGAAGAGGGTGTAGTGTGTGTAAGAGAGTGTGTGTAAGAGAGTGTGTGTGTGTGTGTGTGTGTGTGTGTGGGAGCACTGGCCAGCATCTGTACACAACCCAGAACCGTGGATTCACACAGAAACCTCATATCCTGTTTCGTCTCCCTCAGCAAGGCCACCTGACCCTGGAGGATTACCAGATGTGGAGTGTGAAGAGCGCTCTGGCCAACCAGTTCCTCACCCTGCTGTTCCAGGTGCCGACCTCTGACCCCCTGCTGTGTGCTGCTGGCCCTGCTGGGTCACAACCTGCCCTGTTTAATCTGTGTTCCTCCTCACTCCAGGTGTGCCATATTGTCCTGGGACTGCGGCCTGCAAGCCCAGAGGAGGAGGGACAGATTATCAGGTGTGTGTCATCACGCACACACGCACACACATGCGCACACACACACACACAGTCACATGCACACACACCTACACACCTACACACACACACACACAGTCACATGCACACACACACCTACACACCTACACACCTACACACACACACACACACAGTCACATGCACACACACCTACACACCTACACACACACACACACACAGTCACATGCACACACACACACACACACACACAGGTGCTCCTGCCTGCGTCCTGAGCCTGTGTGTGTCCTGCAGGGGCTGGCTGGAGAGAGAGAGCAGACATGGTCTGCAGCCTGGAGAGTACTGGTTCCTCATCGCTGTGTCCTGGTGGAGACAGTGGAGAGACTACGTCAAATACGTACGCAGCTTCCTGTTTGTGCCTGGCAGCTTCCTGTTTGTGCCTGGCAGCTTTTTGGTTCGACACCTCAGTGCTGTGATTTTTGCGTTGCCAGGACGACCGGCGGATCGTGGTGGAGCAGCCGTCGACGTTCGGCGGGGGGAGGAGCTTAGGGGGAGGCGCGGAGGCGGGGCCAGGCCGGGAGGGGACCCCCGGGTCACACACCTCGTCTGACGACAAGTTCTCCGACAACGTGTCCAGCGCCTCTGAAGCCTCTGAAACAGCCAGTCCCAGTGAGTCTCCACAGGGGGGGGCCGGGGGGCTGGGGGGCCGGGGAGGCCAGGCGCCAGGGGGCCGGGGGCCAGGCAGCTTAGTGGTTAGAGCCTGTGATTGGACGTCAGGGTCGTCCTCCTTGAGGTCACCGGGTGACTCTGAACTCTGCTCCCTCCTCAGATCTCCCTCTGAGCTCCACGGCAACGGACATCTGTTTCCCCCGGCAACAGGACCCCCCTGACGCTGACAGCCAGTGTGTCCTGGGGGCCGATGGGACCCCCGCGGTGTTCAGGCCGGGGGCCATAGACAACCAGCCCCTGGTCACTACAGAGCCTCTGAAGGTGACACATGACTGGGTGGAATGTGAGAACCACAGTATCAGTCAGGTTGGACACATCGACCCATTCATTTGTATGGGAGGGGGTGTCCAAACTTGTAACTGGTAGTGTAGCTATCTGGTCATGTTGCAGTACAGCCTAATGTTGTGATGTTACCCTCCCCCTCTCCCTCTCCCAGGCTCCCACCCTCACCATGGAGGGGGCTCTGCTTCGACGCTTCCCCTCCCTCACCCTGGGGAGGGACTTTGAGCTGGTTCCTGAGCCGGTGTGGAGGGCTCTGTACCACTGGTACGGAGCCAACCTGAGCCTGCCCAGACCGGTACGAACACAGCCATGACACCCAGGGTGTGTTTGTTTACGAGAACGACGCATTCCTGATCCTACGCCTGCTGCTGTGCTTCGTATAAAACCCTGTTAGTGTAGTGACAGAGTCCTGGAAGTGAATAAAGCGGCTCCTTATGTAAAGGATCCGAGAGATTCTTGTCTTTGATGGGCAGATGTGTGTAGTAACCACAGCAACAGGCAGGCAGATCAGGCGTGTGCGGTTCATCTGAGCCCTTCTGAACGACCTGCTGTGGTTCTCAGGTGATCAGGAACTCCAGGACAGACGCAGCAGAGATGGAACTGTTCCCCAGACACCTGCTGTTCCTCAGGCAACAGCCACCTGCTCGCACCCCTCAGTCCACAGCCTGGGTCAACATGGGTAGGAACCCCACACCCTCCTCACCTCCACACAGCTCCCCTGTCTTCCCCTGTTGTTGATTGTTCCTGTCCCCCCCAGGTAACGTCCCGTCCCCCAGTGCCCCCCTGAAGCGGGTGCTGGTGTACACAGGCTGCTTCAGCAGGGTAGGAACCATTAAGGACATCCATGAGTACCTGGCTCAGAGACTCCGAATCAAGGAGGAGGACATGAGGCTGTGGATCTACAACAGTGAGGTGAACCAACCTCTGTCTGTCTCTGTCTGTCTGTCTGTCTGTCTGTCTCTGTCTGTCTGTCTGTCTGTCTCTGTCTGTCTGTCAGTCTGTCAGTCTGTCTCTGTCTGTTTGTCTCTGTCTGTCTGTCTGTCTCTCTCTCTGTCACTGTCTGTCTGTCAGTCTCTATCTGTCTGTCTCTCTGCCACTCTTTCCTCCATACCATATTCAAACTGTCTGGCTTTGTCCCTCAGAACTACCTGACCCTACTGGATGATGAGGACCACACTCTGGAGGGGCTGAAGATCCCAGATGAGCAGTACATGGTGATCGAAGGTACCTCACCTGGCCTGAACATCACAGCTTCAGAGGGATTGTGGGTAGACTTCATGACTGTTTGGGTCTCTCTCTTCCTCAGTGCGGAACAAGGACATGAGCTGGCCGGAGGAGATGTCTTTCATCGCTAACAGCAACAGGATGAGTCGTCACAACGGTGAGACGACAATGGTTCAGCTCACGCCAACACACACACACACAGATTACAGGCATTTTCTCTGTTTCAAGTCTCTTTGGTATTTGTAACCAGTACTAGTAGATCCTGTGTCTAAAACCAGACATTCGGAGTTCCAAGGTTGTTTGGTATTTGTAATACAGGGTTTAGGCAGACCAGGGCTGTTGTGGGTGATTGTGGGGGGTCAGGCAGACTGGGGTTGTTGTGGGTGATCATGTGGGTCTACGGCAGCCCCCCTTGAGCAGCTTTTCCGCTGGGTCCTACAGTCCCCACGGAGAAGGGAGCCACAGGCCTCAGTAACCTGGGAAACAGCTGCTTCATGAACTCCAGCATCCAGTGTGTGAGCAACACCAAGCCTCTGACTGACTACTTCACCTCAGGGACACACCTCTACGAGCTCAACAGGTCTGTCTGTGTGTGTGTGTGTGTGTGTGGGGGGGGGGGGGGGGGGGGGTGTAGCTGTAGGTCTGTCTGTCTTTGTCTGTGTGTGTTTACCTGTCTGTGTGAATGTGTGTGTTTGTTTACCTGTCTGTGTGTGTGTGTTTACCTGTATGTCTGTGTGTGTTTACCTGACTGTGTGTGTGTGTGTGTGTCCTTGTGTGTTTACCTGACTGTGTGTGTGTGTCCTTGTGTGTTTACCTGACTGTGTGTGTGCACTGCTCTACATCCACTCTCTCTGGCAGGACCAATCCTATCGGGATGAGGGGTCACATGGCCAAGTGTTACGGTGACCTGGTGCAGGAACTGTGGAGCGGAACTCAGAAGAACCTGGCGCCCCTGAAACTCAGAGTACGTACAGCCCACCAATCAGAACACAGTCCTCCTTCCTGCCTCTGAATCACCCCACCAATCAGCTGTCAGTCTTCATTTCTGCCCCCACCAATCAGCTGTCACTACTGTCTTGCTAATGAACCCGTACCATGATAACTGGTTAACATGTTGACCTTTCTTCCCTGCCTGCTCAGTGGACGATAGCGAAGTACGCTCCTCGCTTTAATGGCTTCCAGCAGCAGGACTCCCAGGAGCTGCTGGCCTTCCTATTGGACGGCCTCCACGAGGACCTGAACCGCGTCCACGACAAGCCTTATGTGGAGCTGAAGGACAGCGACGGCCGACCCGACTGGAAGGTGGCCTCTGAGGTCAGAGTTCAGCCTCCCTCCCCTCCCTCCCTCCCTCCCTCCCTCCCTCCCCCCCACACTGCTAACTCAGTTAGTTCTCACAGTTTCCTGCAGTTTCTCTCTCCTGGTTTCTGAATCCACGTGGGTGTGGTTCAGTGTTGCTGTGTCTCTGGAGGGTTACAGTCAGCTGCTGTTGATGCTGGTGTTGAACCCATCGCTCCTTCTCTGATGTTGATGTTTTAGTTAGATTTGTGCTGTGTGAGGGATGTCCATGCTGGCGCTTTGATGTTGATAGTGGTGTGTGTGTGTGTGTGTTTACTTGTGTATGTGTGTGTCCCCAGGCGTGGGAGAACCACCTGCGGAGGAACCGTTCCATCGTGGTGGATCTGTTCCACGGTCAGCTCCGCTCACAGGTCAAGTGTAAGACCTGTGGTCACGTCAGCTCTCGCTTCGATCCCTTCAACTTCCTGTCCCTCCCTCTGCCCATGGACAACTCCATGCACCTGGAGATCATAGGTGAGTCTGTGAATCCTGTCTGGGAGGGAGGGGGAGGTGGAGAGGTGGAGGGGTGAGGGAGGGAGAGGGGGTGGAGGGGGCAGGGAGAAGGAGGATGGATGGAGGGGTGAGAGAGGGAGAGAGAGAGAGAGAGAGAGGAAAAGAGGAAAGAAAGTGGGAAGGAAGAGAGGGAGGGAGGTTAGGGTATCACGTGTAGAGTATCTGGTACCATGTGTTCTGGGTGTGGTTCTGAACAGACTGAAGTGATTGGCCTGCTGTTTTCCCCCTGTTTGCAGTCATCAAGCTGGACGGCTCGGCGCCGGTGCGCTACGGGCTCCGTCTCAACGCAGACGAGAAGTACACAGGTCTGAAGAGGCTGCTGAGCGAGCTGTGTGGACTGAGGCCAGAGCAGATCCTGCTGTCTGAGGTCCACGCCTCCAACATCAAGGTAACCTGAGGCAGCTGAGCTGGTCCTGTGTCTGCTAACAGGAAGCTGAGCTAGCCCTGTGTCTGCTAACAGGAAGCTAAGCTAGCCCTGTGTCTGCTAACAGGATGCTAAGCTAGCCCTGTGTCTGCTAACAGGAAGCTAAGCTAGCCCTGTGTCTGCTAACAGGATGCTAAGCTAGCTCTGTGTCTGCTAACAGGAAGCTGGGATGTTAAAGTTGCCACAAAAAACATCTGAAAACAGCTTTTGTCTGCTTTCTTCCAGAACTTTCCGTCCGATAACCAGAAGGTGCGCCGGGCGGTGAGCGGTTTCCTCTGCGCGTTCGAGATCCCCGTCCCTGGCTCGCCCACGCCCCTTCCCTCCGCCGCCGCCGCCGACACAGACAGAGACGGTAGACCAGACTCCACAACAAAGCCTGTCGCTTCATGTTGACTTCCTGTCCCCTGTCCTCCTGGCTAGAGGATGAGGCCCCTCCTGTGTTTGTGTTCCCCAGCAGAGAGAGCCTCTCCTGGCCTGGTTAACGGCGGCGTGGCCCTGGTGGAGGATGACCCTCCAGGGGTGGGGCTGGTACCTGAGGGCATGCCCAGCACTGTGGTGCCCTGTGGGACGGAGGCCAGCCTCGACGCCAGCCTCTCTAACGGACACACGCCAGCCTCCCCCGACAGCCCCTTCATTGGGTACATCATCGCCATCCACAGGAAGATGGTGGGTACTGCAGGGGATTATGATCATACTGTTCCAGGTGCAGGTCTCCTAACATGTGTTGGTTATGTGTTATGAAAACAGCTTGATGGTTTGATATTCCCTGCTGTCCGTGGAACATGCTGACACGTGTGTGTCTCTGTGTGTGTCTGTGTGTGTGTGTGTGTGTGTGTGTGTGTCTGTGTGTGTCTGTGTGTGTGTCTGTGTGTGTGTCTGTGTGTGTCTGTGTGTGTCTGTGTGTGTGTGTGTGTGTGTCTGTGTGTGTGTGTGTGTCTGTGTGTGTCTGTGTCTGTGTGTGTGTGTGTGTGTGTCTGTGTGTGTCTGTGTCTGTGTGTGTGTGTGTGTGTGTGTGTCTGTGTGTGTGTCTGTGTGTGTGTCTGTGTGTGTGTCTGTGTCTGTGTGTGTGTGTGTGTGTGTCTGTGTGTGTGTCTGTGTGTGTGTGTGTGTGTGTCTGTGTGTGTCTGTGTGTGTGTCTGTGTGTTTTCTTCCTCCCAGATGCGGGCCGAGCTCTACTTCCTGTCCTCCCAGAAGAACCGGCCCAGTTTGTTTGGGATGCCCCTCATCGTGCCCTGCACCGTGCGCACGCGCGCCCGTGACCTGTACGACGCCGTGTGGACGCAGGTGTCCAGGCTGGCCAGCCCTCTGCCCCCTCAGGAGGCCAGTAACCACGCCCTGGACTGGTCAGTGTCCGCCTGGCTCTGCCTTACTGCTGCCTCTCTCACCACGGGCCTCACACACACACACACACACACACATCCCAGGTGCCACAGGTAGACCTTGAGTAACGTGTGTGTGTGTGTGGATCTGTGTGTGTGTGTGTGTTTCTCCTGTCAGTGATGACAGCATGGGTTACCAGTACCCCTTCACCCTGCGGGTGGTCCAGAAAGATGGGAACGCGTGTGCCTGCTGCCCCTGGTACAGGTATGGAGCTCAGGCATGAACACACATGCTGCACAACCTTCTGTTAACCCCCAGCTGGGTGATCAGTTCATGGGTTCCCTCTCCCTCTCTCTCCGTCTCCTCCAGGTTCTGCCGAGGCTGCCCAGTGGAGTGTAATGATGACAGGGCTGCAGTAGGGAGCTCCTTCCTGGCTGTGGACTGGGACCCCACAGCCCTCCACCTGCGCTACCAGACATCCCAGGAGAGGGTGAGAGGCTGCCTGCCTGCTGGTTTCAAGCTCTGGCCTCAAGCTTTGGCCTCCCTGCTGGCCTCTGTCTGACTCATGTTACAACGGTTCTACCAAGTTTTGTGTTGATGGAAAGTGTTTTAACTTGGTGTGTGTGTCTGGATCTGTCTCTGTGTGTGTGTGTGTGTGTCTGGACCTGTGTGTGTGTGTGTGTGTGTGTGTGGAGATCGTGGAGGAGCACAGCAGTGTGGAGCAGAGCAGGAGGGCTCAGGCTGAACCCATCAGCCTGGACAGCTGCCTGCAGGCCTTCACCAGTGAGGAGGAGCTGGGTGAGGATGAGCTGTACTACTGCTCCAAGTGTCAGACCCACCGCCTGGCCACCAAGAAGCTGGACCTGTGGAGACTGCCTCCTATCCTGGTCAGAACCCATGACCCTCCCCCTGCCCTCCTCACCCTCCATACTCACCCTCCTTTCTCCCCTCCTATGTGCTAAAAGATCTCTGATGTCTTATTGCAGATAGTCCATTTAAAGCGATTCCAGTTCATGAACGGACGCTGGATCAAATCTCAGAAGATCGTGAGGTTCCCCAGAGATCAGTTTGACCCCAGTGCGTTCCTGACCCCGAGAGACCCCGAAGACGGCCAATCGGAGTGGAAGGAGGCGGTGGGGGAGGAGCTTTACACTGTGGGAGGAGCTAGAAGAGCTGGGGGTGGAGACATAAGCTCGAACAACGCCTTGAATGTCCCCAACGAGAAAGGTCTAGAAAGATTCATCACAACGTTCTGTCTAATTGATTCTGTCTGGGTGTAGATTCACTGTTTAGATCAACATTCAGATTCCCATGGTCATCCTTGTAGCAAAGACCAACATGTCCTGTGTTTGTGTACAGATCCTGTGTGTTCAAGCAGGATGACCAGCACCCCCAGCAGGGAGTCCAGCCCCTCCTCCAGCCCAGGGAGGGAGGCCAGGAGGCAGGGCCGCACCCGAGGCTTCCCCCTGGGCAACAAGCTCCAGCTGTCCCTCAGTAAGGAGAGCCTGGACAGTGGCAGGGAGAGCCCCCTGGATCTGGGGCCCAGTCGGACGGGCAGCGACGCCGAGGGCCCCGGTCTGGACTCCACCTCCGGGGAGGATGTGACCACGTCTGTCTCCGAGCTGGAGAGCAACGGCTTCACCGAGGACAGCATGGACCTGGACGCCCCTCACGACCACAGAGACAAAATCAGCCTGGAGCCCATTTATAACTTGTATGCAATTTCGGTGAGTGTTTTGTGGCCTGGTGCCGATACCAGACACACACCTGCCTCAGGTACCAGACACACACCTGCCTCAGGTACCAGACACACACCTGCCTCAGGTACCAGACACACACCTGCCTCAGGTACCAGACACACACCTGCCTCAGGTACCAGACACACACCTGCCTCAGGTACCAGACACACACCTGCCTCAGGTGTTCCTCAGCTTCCTCTGAATCAAACGTCACATGTAGATTTCACCTGTCACCTCTCACCCTGTGACCTCTCACCTCTGACCTGTCACCTTGGTCCACAGTGTCACTCAGGGATCCTTGGAGGAGGGCACTATGTCACCTACGCCAAAAACCCCAACAACAAATGGTACTGTTACAACGACAGCAGCTGCAAGGTGAGCTGAATGTGTTTTTTATTCGCCATGTAAGTTGCACAAACACGGAATTTACTGGGACAGGATGGAGCAAGTGAAGAACATATATGGGACTTAAATAAAGATAAAAAACTAAAAGTAGGCAGTAACTATACATGGGGGGGGATATGTACACAGCAGTGTAGTAGCATTGACTTCCTGTTTTTGTTGCGTGCTTTCAGGAAGTGAGGTCAGAAGAGGTCGACAAAGACTCGGCCTACATCCTGTTCTACGAGCAGCAGGGCGTCGATTATTCTCTGTTCATGCCCAAAACCGACGGCAAAAAGATGGCCGACACGAGCAGCATGGATGAGGACTTTGAGTCGGACTACAAGAAATACTGTGTCCTCCAGTAACCTGCCTGCATCTGTGCTTCTCAACACACTCAACATCTCATCGACATGCTTGTGCTGCAGCGACTTATTTAATCTCTCAGGTAGAGAAGAGTTGAAGGGGGGCAGAAGTTTCACGTGTCAAAGTGGACGAGGATGAGAAAGATGGTACTCGATATTTACAACTACCACATGTACATCTTATAAAGCAGCACGCTGGGTTTTACAGTGACCATGCTTTGGCCAGAATTGTGTGTGTGCGTGTGTGCGTGTGTCTGTGCGTTCGTGTGTGTGCATGCTCTTAAACCAACGCCACCTGCATTTGCCATGGACTTCAGCCCTGTGTAGGTACTGTTGTAATGCCCCCTTAAGTGACAACCTTTACTGAACAAACACAGATGTTTTGCAGTAGAAACTAAGTGTATTCTACCTCATGCTTTTGGACTCTAGTTACGTGCGATACGTCTGCATTTGATCCCAAAATGTTGCTCCCATTCGTGTGTTTTTGGTCTCGCTTAAATGTAATTCAGTTGATGATAATTGTGGAATATATTTTGTTTGTATTATTGCCATGTACATGTACTTCCTGTACTAAAGTGTTAGATTCAGAGAACAAGAACATGTGTGTGTGTGTGTGTGTGTGTGTGTGTGTGTGTGTGTGTGTGTGTGGGTGTGTGTGTGGGTGTGTGTGTGTGTGCCATTTAAAGTCAGCCTCCATATCATAACTGCTGACGCGTCGCAAAAATAACTGCTTACTGTTTCCATAGTTAACGCCACAGGATTCATTAACACAGTCTGAACTTAACTGTATGTTTTTGCAATGTCATCTTTAGATAGTTTGACATGTTGGATCAGAGGCACCTGGTTCACATGTTGGATCAGAGGCACCTGGTTCACATGTTGGATCAGAGGCACCTGGTTCACATGTTGGATCAGAGGCACCTGGTTCACATGTTGGATCAGAGGCACCTGGTTCACATGTTGGATCAGAGGCACCTGGTTCACATGTTGGATCAGAGGCACCTGGTTCACATGATGGATCAGAGGCACCTGGTTCACATGTTGGATCAGAGGCACCTGGTTCACATGTTGGATCAGAGGCACCTGGTTGTATTTGTGAAGGAGTTTTAAATGCACCCGTCTGAGGTGGATGAATTGTAGCGATATGTCTGTGTGCGTAAAACAATGTTACCTTACCTTGCTTATGATGGTAGAATGGTAAACATACCCAGATTGTTTTTTTTGTTTTGTTTTTTTACATTTAGCAACTTTATTGTATTTTTTCTTCAGTATTGTACACCTGAAAGCTTGATATTGTGATTACTACTGAATGTTTGATGTCTCGACCTTCCATGTTTCTCTTTTTCATAATTCATTAATTTAATGAACATGTACTTTTGTAAAAAAAAAAAAAAAAAGTTTAAAGTCGAAATTACTTTGCACTGACCTTTTTGAGGGGGAAAACTGTATATAGATACTTTTGAAACCAACAAAAACATGAAATGAGCTGTAAAGATGCGTCTTATACATGGGATGGATTCATTGATGTGTATTAAAGCAGCAAGTGACGCAACTACAGTTGGACTCAGTAGTTTATTACCAAATCAGCGACATACTGTTTAGAAACTTTTTTTTAAATACAAATTCTGCCTGCTAAAACAGTATAGAATAAAAGCATTAAATTAATAAATATTCAATATTCAATACCTATAAAAAAAAGCTTCCACACCATGGATGTATAAAATAATAATTTTATATTTATTATAATAGGTCCATGTTTTATACCCATCGCTGCAGCTGAGACTTCCGGTTTGAGGCGTCACATCTAGACGTCATTTCCTCTGCTGCACCCACACTCATCTTCAATGTTGCTTAGTTTACATGTTTATATTTAGCAAAGCCTGGAATGCAAATAAAGAGTCACTAACTTTTTAAAGGTGGGTAAATGTGTCATGGCGTTATGGAAAGTGCGGTTCGCGATGAAGCTAATTCATGGACGAGTTGTATGAGCGCTAGCCTAGCCAGACAGCTAACTGTTGTTGCTACAGTAACAGTGTATTTAAGTTAAAAAGCATCAGAAAGATGAGATGGGGTGTTTAATGATATCATATCTACTGCTGTCTACTGAATACTAGTATAACATTCACTAAGATGAGACGGTGTTTAATGATATCATATCTACTGCTGTCTACTGAATACTAGTATAACATTCACTAAGATGAGACGGTGTTTAATGATATCATATCTACTGCTGTCTACTGAATACTAGTATAACATTCACTAAGATGAGACGGTGTTTAATGATATCATATCTACTGCTGTCTACTGAATACTAGTATAACATTCACTAAGATGAGACGGTGTTTAATGATATCATAGCTACTGCTGTCTGCTGAATACTAGTATAACATTACAAGTGGGTACTCTTTGAAGATTGAAAACAAGATTAGAAAACATTCAGCCAGCCAGATATTACTGGGTAAGGTAGAATCTTTATCTACCTACATGAGGATGTCTTGGTAAGAAAGCTGCCTAACCTGGATAAACTGCTTGAGGTGTATCTTATCCTGGATAAACTGCTTGAGGTGTATCTTAACCTGGATAAACTGCTTGAGGTGTATCTTAACCTGGATAAACTGCTTGAGGTGTATCTTAACCTGGATAAACTGCTTGAGGTGTATCTTAGCCTTGATAAACTGCTTGAGGTGTATCTTAGCCTGGATAAACTGCTTGAGGTGTATCTTAACCTGGATAAACTGCTTGAGGTGTATCTTAACCTGGATAAACTGCTTGAGGTGTATCTTATCCTGGTTAAACTGCTTGAGGTGTATCTTAACCTGGATAAACTGCTTGAGGTGTATCTTAACCTGGATAAACTGCTTGAGGTGTATCTTAGCTTGCTACCAGCAGTGACTTGAATGTTCTCCTCTCCCACAGATCACTGCCATGTCTCTGGAGAACCTGTGTGACCAGGCTAATGAGAACACCCTAACCTTAGATCTGCGGTCTCCTCATAGCGATCTTGTTGACGCAGATCCGTGTAAATATGGCAAAGGAACAACCACATCCTCTAAAAAGCGCCATCATTACGCCGCATCCACGCCTTCGGACCTGCTGAACGGTACGATGGTGGACATGGACGACGGAGAGTTGAGCCGTCAGGAAGAGGAACGGGTTCGGAACCAGGAGAACGAACAGGGGCAGAGCGAAGTAACGGGAAGTAACGCCAAGTGGGTCAAAGATGGTCAGAATCAGCTGCGCAAAGTGGCGGAGAGGAAACAGGACCTGAACCGCAACCCGGACGCTAATCTGAACCTCAACGGGAGTCCGGATGATGAGAACCCCAACCACAACTCACAGGATGTGGAGTTTCTGGAGGAGCAGAGGACCTTGAAGAGCCTTCGATCTCTGTGCTCTGAGGTCAGCGAGGCTCTTCTGATCGACACCTCCTCTGCTCCTCAGGAAGGGGGGGAGGGGGAGGGGGAGGAGGAGTCGTCTCTGCTCCTGCTGGCCGGGGAGAGAGACACAGACTCCTCCGAGGCTCAGAGCAGCAGTGAGTCCAGGAGAGAGGAGAGCGCAGATGGAGGATCCTCGTGCCTGATGTCTCAGGGGGGTCGAAATGGCGCCCCCAGTGATGAAGACTCCAGCTGCATGTCGCTGTCTCAAGGCAGCACGGCCAACAGCAGCCCGGACGCTGACCCAGGTAAGAGGAGCAAGTCAGGTGACCCTGTCAACACCTGGACCTCTCCTGTTTAACTCAAAACACAGCTGGTGTTGAGCATCCTGATGGGTCACCTGATAAGTGTGCAGCTCTTCAATCCTGTATGTGTGTGTGTGTCTGTGTGTGTGTATGTTTGTATGTATGTGTGTGTGTGTGTGTGTATCTGTCTGTGGTAGAGTCGTACTGGGACCGCAGTGCGTTTGAGACAGATGCAGACCTGCCAGCAGGCTGGATGAGGGTGAGGGACACCTCAGGGACGTACTACTGGCACATCCCCACCGGCACCACCCAGTGGGAGCCCCCGTCCCCCGCAGAGGAGGGGGAGCACCTGGAGAGACCCTCCAGCACGTCCCCCGCTGTCTCCCCCAGCGAGGAGCCAGAGGTGAGGGCCAGGGGGCCAGGAGGAGAGGCATGGAGGGGTGCTTCTTCCATAATGAACGCTTGTGAGAAGCTCGTATGACAATTATGATAATGTCAACATTCTGAGAATGTTTTTAAACATTTATTTAAATCAGCCATTGTTGTTTCTGTCACCCTGGTATGATGCCTGTAGAGGCTATAGACTCACAGTAGACTGTTGTTGTCTTGTCTCTAACTGATCTTCTGCTTCTCAGTTGACATGGATCTCTCCCCGCCCAAACAAGTTCAACGATGAGGACTTATGGAAGGTGAGTGAGCCGCTTCAACGGGCGATACAAAGAAATGTTGATTTGTTTAGCAGCGTCAGTAATTAGCTGCTGTGTTCTTCTCACCAGGAACAGGATGCGAGCTCGGACCAAAGTCTGAAGGAGTTTGAAGGAGCCACTCTGCGCTATGCTTCCATCAACCTCAGGTGGGAGGAGAGTGTGTGTCTCTAGGGGAGAGCTTCCCAGGTAGTCCAGGTGTGTTGGGGTGTGTCATCATGTCTCCTCCTCTCTCCTCCCCCAGCTGCTCTCAGTCGGAGAACAAAGACAGGGTGGATTGTCTCAACGACCCAAACACCAAGGTAAACACACATGCATGGGTTTTTTGTTGATAGTTTGACCTTGGGACCTCCACACGCATCTCACTGTCTCTCTACTTCTGCCCCTCCCTCCCTCCCTCTTTCCCTCTCTCCCTCCCTCCCTCCCTCCTTCCCTCCCTCCCCCCTCCCTCCAGGTGTTTGCGGTGCGCTCCCTGGGCTGGGTGGAGATATCGGAGGAGGAGATGGCCCCGGGAAAGAGCAGCATCGCGGTGAACAACTGCATCCGCCAGCTGTCCTACCACAAACACAACCTCCACGACACAGCTGGGATCTGGGGAGAGGTGAGGGGGGGGGAGCCTGGGGTCAGACTGCCCTCCAGGGGGCGGTGTGGTACGTGAAGGCCGAACTGTCACTGATATTAGTTGTCCCTCGCAGGGCAAAGACATGCTGCTGGTTCTGGAGAACGAGACGCTGAATCTGATTGATCCTCTGGGCCAGACTGTGCTGCACTCTCAGCCTATCGTCAGCATCCGTGTGTGGGGCGTGGGGCGGGACAACGGCAGGTCAGTGACTCAGCACATCAGCCAATCAGGCTTGTGCTTCTCTTAAAACGTTCACAGCGCAAAAACAAGTTATTAGAGTTATTCCTTCCTCTGTTAAGTCCAGTCCTGTTTCTTTTGCTTGTTTTGAGTTGATTGGTTGATTTGTCATGCTTGATTTGCTTTCTCTCTTTGACCCGCTGCCCTCGGCCAATCAGGGACAGGTAGTGTATGATTGACACGCCCACCATCTCTCATCCCATTGGCCCCATGATGTGTAGTCACTGTAGCATTGGTAGTCTTCCTGGCAGTCCACACTTCCTGTCTGTCCCCGGTGACGCCCATCTGCTGCTGTGTCTGTTAGTAGTGTCAGTAGATACGCTCATCAACGTCTTATAACTGACCACTAACACTCAAAAGCTCCCAATCCAAGCATTAAAGATGCTTTAATGATTGTAGAACTGTTGCAGTTTTCATCCTTAGAGGCCATCGGTGTCACATCTGTTGTGTGTGTGTGTTTGTGAGAGAGAATGTGTGTGAGAGAGAGTGTGTGTGGGGGAGTGAGAGAGTGTTCTGCGGTACTGACATCCCTTCCTGTCCGTCTTTCCTTCCAGGGACTTTGCGTACGTGGCCAGAGACAAGCTGAGCCACGTGCTGAAGTGTCACGTGTTCCGCTGCGACACGCCTGCTAAGAACATAGCCACCAGCATGCACGACATCTGCTCCCAGGTGAGAACACCCCACCTCTGTCAGGCACACTGCAGGTACGACCAGGAGGCCACAGATAGGCTGGAGACACCAAGAGCAGGGGGTGGGGGTGGGGCAGGGGGTGGGGCAGGGGGTGGGGCAGGGGGTGGGGCAGGGGGTGGGGCAGGGGGTGGGGCAGGGGGTGGGGCAGGGGGTGGGGCAGGGTGGCATGAGGAGCAGGGTGGGGGGCAGGGGGGAGGTGTGGAGGAGGTGGCAGGGGGGGCATGAGGAGCATGAGGGGGGGCAT
>CM059338.1:6790018-6797518 GCA_030340685.1 Protosalanx chinensis | reverse complement strand
TTGCTGGTTGGTTGGCAGGACCGTGGGCAGGGATGGTTGCTATGGAGACCAACTGTCACCAACTGCCCTAAACTGGCCACTGCTGCTTCCTGTTTAGACTCCTTAACGCCACCGTCTGATTGGACGAGAGCTGCCATATCCGTTCACTTGGAAGCCATTTCACGTGTAGTTTCCTGTTTTCCTCTTTGTAGTTTTGATGTTTTTGTTGTTGAAAGGATGTTGTTGCTGACCTCAGCAGCACCTGGTTCTGACGGAGGCAGAAGTGAAGGGTTTTTCTTTCGTTAGAAAGGTTTTATTACACTTCTAGGAAGAGAGTGCTGCTCACAAACAAGATGGCTGCTGTTTGACTGATTTAGAGACCGTTTGAATCTGTCTGCAAAGATTGAAATGGAAAAAGGTGCGATTCAATGTTGAATGTTGCCGTCATCTGGAAAAAGTGAAAAAGAAACAGCAAGGAATGGAAAAAAAAGAGCCAAATATCAAAATAAGTCTGTAAACAAAAAGTAAATATGAGAGCTGAATGAACACACTAATGTAGCACTGTCAGCGATGACGTTTTGTGAGTAATTCTGATTTTAAAGTCGGTTTCCGTTCATGATTCATATTTTCGTACGTATATTTTACACAAATACTTTCTGTCTAGTTTCATATGATATGTTTTTGTTTTTTTATTGAACCAGTTTGTGGAGTTACTGGAAATGCAATATAGAAGACCTTGTTTAGTTTAGTTTTTGGTCGGTCATTTCTGTGTTCAATTCCACTTTTGTCTTAAAGTGTTTTGAGGGCGTCTTCCATAGCTAGTTAGATAAATTAGCTAGTTATCTTAGCTTCACTCATGGACGCTGTCTCTCTCTGCAATATAAACCATGTCTGCCTTCTCCGACATTACAGTCCTACTTCCAGAAACGAAACACATCGGTGAACTTTGTTGCAATCCTTTTGTTTTGTTGATTTTAGTTTAGTTGATTTTGGTTGTGTTGTGTAGCTAACTCATTAGTTAGTGTGGTTTCTGTTATCAAGTCTAACACTAAATGACAAACTTGTGTTGGTTTTAACTCATCTTGGTTGTGTGTTGATTTAGTTTGTTGACGTACAGTACTGTGCAAAAGTCTTGGCCACCAACTTTATTTTTTATTTGTTACATGAACATCGTCTTAATTCATTCAAGTCTTTTCAAGTCATTTCATTTCATAATTTCTTTAAGCATCTTTTATTTTATATATTTTTCATGTGTGTTTGTGCCGTAGACTTTTACCCAGTACTGATGATGTAACCTGACATGATATCTATGACCCAGGGTGTTTAGCAACACTAACATCTCCTTTAAAACTGACGTCCCACTTTCCCAGACATGAAATCATTATTTTTTACCTCAGACTAGGATTAATGCGTGTCTGGGAACTACTACATCTTCTTAAAGAGAGGTGGAGGTTGAAAATGTTCGTTGTATAGTATGATATAAGATAAAACGTCTAAATGATTTCACATCGTGTATCTTCAGGGTCAGATCGCGTCCCAACATGTACACCTTCTTCCAGGTGTCAGGGTTTAACCCAGACAAGCCAAGGAAATATATTCTCTATGTTAATCTCAATTCTTCCTGTACTTGATTAATGTTGCACACAGTGTGGGCATAGTGTTACAAGATTACTCTCCTGTGTGAGATATTTATTAAGCCTTATCAAGGAAAATGACACTGGTCTGTTCAAAGTCCTGTCACACTTTGATTTGATATCAGATGATTTGCTAGAGTGCAAGAAATGCGTTTTTAGTTTTTATCCTTATTTAAATAAGATGAATCAGATGGTATGTATGTATATAGGTATATCACCTGTCACATTGTATGAAATTAAAAACATTTTAACCTGATTGTTTTTCCTTTTTTTTGTTGTTTATGGTTTACGGGGGCAATTGCCAAGATTTGCAGTTTGTAATTCTGGCTAGAAGCTCTGAGTTTTCCTGATTGGTTTCCAGCCCGGCCCTCGTTAATAGCTGTGCCTGATCCCACTGGAACCAGGACAGATGGTTTTCTATCTCTCTCTTCCTCCCTCTCTCTTTCTGTCTCTCTTTCTCTCTCTGTCTCTCTCTGTCTCTCTGTCTCTCTCACTCTCTCTTTCTGTCTCTTTCTCTCTCTCTCTCTCTCTCTCTGTGTCTCTGTCTCTCTCTCTCTCCCTAATTTAATGACTTGTGTGTTTGTTCTTCCAGCAGTATTAGTTCCTGTGTTTAGCAGACAGACACCCTCCTCCTCCTCCTCCTCTTCCTCGTCTCATCTTGGCATGCTCTCTCTCTCCTGAGAGGATGGTCCCACACTCATGAATATTCATGAGGACCAGTCAATAAAAAACCCAAGGTTTAATTCAACGTTCCATCCTTTTTATTCATTAACTTTTTTTTCTCTCTCCAGATATAAACACATGTAAATATGCAGCGCTGCAGTTGATACAGTGGATTAACATCTCTGTATCTTGTTTGTTTTTATCTGGTTAGGCAAGGCACACCAGGGGCCCGGGATGAGCTTCTCAGCAGCAGATCTTCTCCCATCTTCCCCGCCTCTGATCACTCTGGATGGAAAGATGGACTCGTTTGAAGGGCAGAGAAAGTCACAACGGTTGGTACTGTTGGGTAAATTGATCATGTCTGTCTGCTGTCAATCAGGAAGTGATGTCACTCCGATTCACCTCATCACACTGTGTTTCCTGTCTTGTGGATGCTGAGAGGTGTGGATAATCATGTACTGCAGAGGGGAGTCATCATAGACATGTATATAGGAGTCATCCTCTAACAGGAAGTGCATCCTTAACTTCCAGCCTTAACTTCCTCCATACTGGAAGACAGAAAAGAGGCGTTTCTTTCAGGAAGCACCTCTGTTTGTTCCTAATTTAGGAAGTTAAACGGTTTTCATTAGGACCCAGGATTATGAATAATTAGAGATTTTTTTTTTTTATGTTGTAAATGACATGCAATTAAAAACGGTTGGATTGCTCCAGTAATTATTCCACGAGGGCTTTTAAAAAACAAAACGTGAAATGTTGTAATCAAGCAAGATTGATATTCCCTAAATGAAGATCATTAATATATGCTAATTTAATTAAGTAGGCTGGTATGAATAGTTAATTATGCAAATAATTTAATTAGATATCATGGTTCAGGAATTGTCACGGTCTCTGACCTTTCAAGTATCATGCTAGTCCAGGTACAAGGGCTCGCGCAACGTTTAAGAACAGATCCAGAAAATTCTGGTTCAGTTTCCCCCCCAGATTAATACTGTGGTTAGCTACTATTCTGCTCTGTTGTGCTTGATTATTCCTGCCTCAACCCGCCTTTTACGACGTCCCACGACAGACATATTTAACATCTGTCTATTCTTGTATGTTGATATTGGTGTTCGTTGTTGATGTGTTCTTTTGCCTCATTTTGTACGGTGTCCTTGAGTGTCTAGAAAGGCTCCATCCAA
Source organism: Protosalanx chinensis (assembly GCA_030340685.1). Classification (NCBI taxonomy): domain Eukaryota; kingdom Metazoa; phylum Chordata; class Actinopteri; order Osmeriformes; family Salangidae; genus Protosalanx; species Protosalanx chinensis. The sequence goes on along the minus strand of CM059338.1, from coordinate 6,794,064 downwards.
ATAAAATGTATTATTATTATTATTATTATCTGAACATGATGCACGCTGTAGCTGCGCAGAGCTCACGCTGTAGCTGCGCAGAGCTCACGCTGTAGCTGCGCAGAGCTCACGCTGTAGCTGCGCAGAGCTCACGCTGTAGCTGCGCAGAGCTCACGCTGTTTGCTAATCGCACGAAAGCCAGAAGTAGAAATGCATGTGTTGACGTTAGCCGGTGCACAGCGGGATTTCCTCCCGCTCTAATCCTCCAAACAGGATGTTGTCTGGCTACGGTCCGGGATGAAAGAGGAGCGCGAGGCGGGAGGAAGGAGGAGCGCAGGGCGGGAGGAAGGAGGAGCGCAGGGCGGGAGGAAGGAGGAGCGCAGGGCGGGAGGAAGGAGGAGCGCAGGGCGGGAGGAAGGAGGAGCGCAGGGCGGGAGGAAGGAGGAGCGCGAGGCGGGAGGCTGTCGACGAGACGACACAAATTGCTGCTTTTCTCAGAGATTTCTTTCACTTTCCCCCTGGGCTGACATTCGCCTCTAAACCCATCATTTTCCCGTCAGTCCTGTCTCTTAATCATCAGTGACAACTTGCATAAATAACAATCCACCCCAACTGCATAGCTGAACATCTCTTAACAACGATAAAAAGACTGTTACATCTTTGGCCCAACATTCGGCCGGCGGTCGTCTGTAAAGAAACGTCTTTGCTCTGACAGGATATCCTGCCGGCTGTTTTCGGTGCGGCCGTCATGCGGCAGCTTCTACCTGTCAGAAACAGTGATTACTCTGGTGACTGCTGACGTGTGTGTGATGTATGGTGGTGATGGTGAGTGAGAGGGGAGGGGTGTTAATGGTGATGGGGGGGGGGTGAGGCGAGGCAGGGGGGTGAGGCGAGGCAGGGGGGTGAGGCGAGGCAGGGGGGTGAGGCGAGGCAGGGGGGTGAGGCGAGGCAGGGGGGTGAGGCGAGGCAGGGGGGTGAGGCGAGGCAGGGTCTCACCAGCCTGACTCTACAGATGACTGGCCTCTGGGACGTTTCATGGCCGGCAATCTGCCTGACGTCCAGCGATCACTCTCCTCCTGTTCCTGCTGTGACCTTTGACCCTGTATTTAAAGACCCAGGAGTCTTTAAACAGGACTCATGGAATATGAGAAAACAGGAGATTTATACAGAGAGAAAAATAGAAAATCAATAAAGTCTTGGGGCTGTTGTGTTCTGTCAGGGTGAAATATGCCCCTGTTTCCCGGCAGAGATGCAGTCGTTCCTTGGGGACAAGCTAATTGCAAATAAATGTGTGTTTATTAAATCGAGGAAACTCAACTAATGAGGATTTATAGTGAGACACTGAGGATGATGTGGGTGTCTGTGAGCCAACAGAACGATCTAGAACGCAGACAGGAGTTCCTGTTTGACAACACTCAAAAAAATGACCATAGTATTCAGAAAGGTTCTGATATTCAGGCTGGTCTAATCAGATATAATGTCGCTCTGGATAAGAGCATCTGCTAAATGACTAAATGAATATAGGACTGGTCAAAAGTCTCCACCTGTTCAAAATCTTTGACATGAATATAATCTTAAACGTGTTTTATCTTCCTTAATCCGAACGTCTCCACCTCACCCTGGAAGCTGTCTCTCTGCTGGTGTCTCTCTGCTGGTGTCTCTCTGCTGGTGTCTCTCTGCTGGTGTCTCTCTGCTGGTGTCTCTCTGCTGGTGTCTCTCTGCTGGTTTCTCTCTGCTGGTGTCTCTCTGCTGGTGTCTCTCTGCTGGTGTCTCTCTGCTGGTTTCTCTCTGTCCTGGTTGGCTGCTTGTCTCAGGTGTTCTGCCCTGCAGTCGTCTCCTCCCAGCAGCCTTCATTAATCAAGCGTTAGCTTCCAGCGTGGAGTGCCATCAGACACACACTCGACACGGACAACTTCACACACATATTCATGGTCTCACACACACACACACACACAGGATCACACAAAGGGAAAGGGTTCTGTCGTCCTCAGAATATGTTCTCGACAGCAGAATAAACATGTTGGATTGTTTGTCAAGGTCTCCACTTGTCACCTGTCCCACCTCGTCACCTTAACGGCCTCTTCATCCCCCTGACTGATGTCCTCCTTCCCAAGCAGAGGTTAGGAGGAGGTCACCTGCACGCCCTCACCTCACAGCTGCCCCCACCAACCTCAAAGTCTTTTACCAGCCTCCTCCCAGCCTCCTCTCAGCCTCCTACCAGCCTCCTCACAGCCTCCTCTCAGTCTCTCAGCCTCTTCCCAGCCTCCTCTCAGCCTCCTCCCAGCCTCCTCTCAGTCTCTCAGCCTCCTCCCAGCCTCTCAGCCTCCTCCCAGCCTCCTCACAGCCTCCTCTTAGTCTCTCAGCCTCCTCCCAGCCTCTCAGCCTCCTCCCAGCCTCCTCCCAGCCTCTCAGCCTCCTCACAGTCTCCTCCCAGCCCCCTCTCAGCCTCCTCCCAGCCTCCTCACAGGCTCCTCTCAGTCTCTCAGCCTCCTCCAGCCTCTCAGCCTCCTCCCAGCCTCCTACAGGCCTGCGTTTGTCAGGTTTCTGTTGTTCCTTCATTCACCAACAGAGGGCAGTCACGTCTCTTTTCTCCATTCTCCAGCAACAGGAAGTCAGTGCACCTGACACACAGTTCTGATCCTATGTGCATTTAACACAGATCTTTAATATGCTTAAAGGTCATTTATTGTCCAACTCCCAGATATTATTATTATGTGACTTGGAATGTGTTTTTTGTTGCTGATTAGCTCTTTTGATTCTTAGATTTTTCTGGTTATTACTAAACCACGCAGGTAAAGAATAGTAATTAACAATTTCTGTGCATCAGGTCGAAGTTACTTTGCGTTAGTTTTTGTCTGCTGCTCTGTCAGCACAGCAGAACAGACTAGACCAGGGGAGGGAGGGGGCTGGGTGATAAGGAGGGAGGGAGGGAGGGAAGGAAGGCTGTGGTCAGAGGTAAGGGGGAGAGAAGGGGAGAAGGGAGGGAGGGAGGAGGCGTGGCAGGGGGCCAGGAGGGTGTGACTGCTGGGACCCCACTGGGGGACTGGCCCCCACTGGCCCGGTCTGTTAGCTCGCTAATCCTGCTGTGGATGTGGATCCACACAGAGGGCTGGACTGACAGCTGTACCAGCAGATGCTAAGAGCAGAGAGACACACACACGTACACACGCTCTCACACACACAGGCACACAAACACACACCCACACCTGCATACATGCAGACCAACGCACTCACAGTCTTGCGTAAACACTCATAAGCACACACAGCTATGCGCAACACGGCTCTGTGCTTTGTGTTTCAGTCCTGGGTGGATGAACATGTGGTTTTCCAGTGTAAAGCAGCGTCAGTGTCCTCAACACGCGACACGTTCACAATGAGAATGTTTTACCAAACACATGTTGGGGTTCCATTTTTTTCGAATCTGTTCTGTAAAGAGAATGTTGAAACAGCCTGAGTGTCCAGCCCTGCAGCAGAACCTCTTTGTTCACAGCAGAGAGAGAGAGAGAGAGAGAGAGAGAGAGGGGGGGGAGAATTGCATGGAGAGAGGTAGAGGAAGAGAGAGCGGGACAGAAGTAGAGAACGGGAGAGAGTGGGTCAGGGGGAGGAAGGGGGAGAGAGGAATAGTGGGAGAAGGGGGAGAAAGGGAGAGGGGGAGAGAGTGGGAGAGAGTGGGAGAGAGTGGGAGAGGGGTAGAGAGTGGGAGAGGGGTAGAGAGTGGGAGAGAGTGGGAGAGAGTGGGAGAGGGGTAGAGAGTGGGAGAGGGGTAGAGAGTGGGAGATGGGGAGGTAGGAGTCTTTCTGCAGGGTTGTCTGAGGGAAGTGTACCACAGTAAAGCACAGAGACAGAAGAGAGAGAATCCCATGTGTTTGGGCAGTTCTAGATCAAAGCAAGACCATCACACAGCTGTTAGAAGTAAGCAGCCTCGACTGCCCCCGCACACACACACACACACACAACTCTCACACACACACACACAGAGCCAGACCCTCACACTGGCTGTTCACTTCTGCGAATCTCAGAAGTGTTTGGTCAATAATGTTTTTTACACAGTTTTAAGCATCGATTTA
>CM059338.1:6755096-6789518 GCA_030340685.1 Protosalanx chinensis | reverse complement strand
AGAGCTGCTAAGGTTGTGTGTAATGATTTTCTCCTTTTGACACTGGGATATTGTGTTCTACAGTGTCGGCTTCAAGTTGTCTGTGAGAGAGGGAAACTGGCGGACGCTCCGCTCTTCCCGGACTTCCTGTCAGTAGTCTCCAGGCTCCGGGACTTTGTGGGCATATTTGACACACGATCTCGCCTTAAGCACCTAGCAATCATTGCCAATGGTTTGCTTGACATCAGGATTCCAGTACGCACACATCCACTGTGTGTTCAGAGAAGCCAGCCCAATCTCATGTTCCCTCGTATCCTAGCAACTCCCTCCATTTCAGACACCACAAGAGAGCATCCGCTCTGCCTTCCTGTTCACCCCCCTCCCCAGCGCGGCTCGTCCGCACCGCCCCGCACCTCCGTTACCTCACCCTCGGACCCCCCCCAGGGTGACGTGTGGGGTCTACCGCACGGCACGGCCAAACCTCTGTCCTCAACCTCCGCCCACACACACACTGGTCCCTCAGACATCATCGGCACGGAAAACGATCTTGCTCTAGGGAAAAAAAGAGAATTTCAAAGAGCTATCCATCCATCTACTGTACTCTACCTCAGATCAATAGGACAGAACACTGTTTCATGTTTCCCTGTGCAGTAAAAAATAATACAAAAGTAGTATAGGAAAAAAATTATTATGAGGGAAAAAAAACATAAAGACAAATATAAAAAGTGTTAATCAGACCTATAGCAACAAAGTAAAGGTTATCTTTTCTAACAGCAATAGTACCACTATACTATCTGGTGATCATTAATACCAGAGAACTCAAGGAAAATTAATTGAATTATGTTCAAGTCATCAAGGTCCCCCAAAGGTAATTGTTTCTGAGTCACTGACCACAGCCGAAAGCGAGGCACGAAGACTGCCAGACCCAAACAAGACCTGAGCTGGGAAAAAGCATTGCACCAAGTCACAGAGCAGCAATAAGACCACGCACAAACAGCTATTATGAAAATACACCGGACTGTTTGTATCCCACAGACAAGGGCCCTAGACACAGATAGACAATCTGATACGCTGATCTTTATCAAGAATCTAATAAAATAAACAAATCCATTATCAAACACGAGCCTTGTGCACTCATACAAACCCCTTGACTACAATTTGGCTTTGTCAAATACAAATAAACACAAAAACCTCCCAGAGTTAACAGACCGAACAGACACATAGGACCGCTGAATGATAACAGCCGATTCTCTGTTCGCATCAGCCTGCCCCAATACGTTAGCTTTAAGATATTTACACAGAGCCAATTTCAAATGCCGCGTGTTTAAACACAGCGCTCACAGAGAACATTGATCAAAGACGCAGGCTTTATGAAGAGCACTAATCAAACGCCCAAGCTTATCTCGCACTCCCAGAGACGTGATTAAGGACACAGGCTTATCGAACACATACAGAAAACCTCATCAAATGCACAGGACTGAGACGAAGCTCAAGTTAAAGTCGCAGGTGCTTTCAAACCGAAACACAAGCGGTTCCAACGCTTTTTCCATTGAGCGAAAAAGTCGATAGTTTAGTTAATAAGCAGCGGAATATCCTGTATTTCCCGGAAAGGCTTTGAAAACCTCAAGGCTATCGTTGACAATTCAGATAGCAAATCTGAATTCCAGTCCCTCATTTAAACTGAACAGAATTAGCGCTGCTAGCCCAGGTAAGCAGTGCTTGTTTGGACTGTCAGTTAAGAGAGGAACTACTACGCTGAGTAGAATGTCTTTTGGAGGATATGTACACAGGACTGAGTGGCACAGCCAAGGAACTGTCTGATGTCAAACACTGAGATGTAATAAATCTTTTTTTTTTTTTACATGAACTGTGATTCACACCATGTCAAAGGATTTGTTGAAGTCTTCTGATAACTAGGCCTATACTTGGCTCCATCGATTTCCTCGTCAAGGCTCGAGTCTATTTTTATTATTAAAATCTCTAATATACCTGGATATCTGTAATATATATTAAAAAAAGACAAGATCGCTATGCCTAGAGACAGACTCAGCCTATCATATCTTCTGGTTGAGAGGAGAAACTCGGGAGAAATGTGCCCATTTTTTAAAGTCTACGCGTGGCCCTAGGGTGAAATATTCCAGGTCAGTAGGTCAGGAGCGCTGATAAAGTCTTATCGCCCCTCTGGGTTCAACCCCCAGGGGCAGGAGACAGGAAGTGAGATAGAGATGTGATACACATTTCCGAAAAAGCGCTTCAACGTCCCCTACGAGGGAAAACAATCCGGCAGCTGTGCTGCAGCACCGAGACCACCGAAGAAGAAGATCCAAGACGACGCCCTGGCGGAAGACGCCTCGGAGGCGTAACCGTGGTTGATGGAGGATGGATGGGGTAGGAGGGTTCCGCTGCCTGTTCTCCAGCTGGGTCTCTGAACCTCAGAACCACAGGAACCCGGACAAGGGCCGGGCCGACGCCCAGCTGTGCTGCCATAGCAATGCACGAGGAAGAGCACATGCAGTTTGGTACCCAGCTGTGCTGCCATGACGATGTCGGAACAAATAGAGGGGAATAGTGCAGGTTCCCTTTCCAACACCCCCACCCCGACCCCCCCCCCCCCCCTTCCCCCCAGCTGGGACTCTTTGTTAATAATTGTAGAGAATAATGGAGAAAAGGCTTTAATCACTTCCAAACTGAAGCGTTCCAACACTCTGGTTTGCGTTGGGGTTCTGCTCGCATGCTGGCAGATGTTAAATAAAGGACGAAGACGACTTTGATGTTCTATACCGCCCGAGTTGCCACACTTTCTTTTTAAAGGTAATCGATAATGTGCTCCTGATATTAGCCTCGTCCAAAACGTGTCCCAGTGAGTGCAGCTTCGCTTTGATATCAAAAGATCAAAAATATTTAACAAAAAAACACAACAACATTAAATTCTCTTTCACAACACGATTCACTAGGAACTAACACAATCCCGGTCGGGTAAATCGCCAGGAAATTCCTCTTAAACATGAGACAGAATTCTAGATGAATGAGGAGAGAACACAACACTGTAAACAACAACTAAACCATCGACATGATGATGAAAGTGATGTCAACTTCGCCAGCATGTCACACATTATCTCCTCCAGTGTCTAAACAGAGTAATGAGGCTTACAGCCACTTATCAACAGGCAACGACAATCATCTCCGTGGCTAATAATTAGCTTCATCACGCAATGACACAGGTCACCTGAAAGACCGCAGCTCTCTTTCTGAAGAAGAATGGCAAACGGCTGGGCTGTCTGCGCTCACAATAGCTCTGAAGGGGATTGGCTGTTTTATATAATACTTGTCAAATCCCAGGTGACATTTCGTACTGCTGTGAAGCCGAATGGAGCCTTCGCTGGATGGAGTCCTGCTGCTTTTGATAATCACGGCGTTGAGAGATGAAATCCCACAGAGAGTGCCGCCTCAGCGTCCCCTCCGAGAGCTTTGTTTACGCTGACATTTATCAAGAAAGGGATAGGAGATACAAATCTGAATCTGATTTCTGACCACCATTTAAAATCGCCGTGCGATTATCTCGAGGTGTTTGCCCAGAGCCGCTTGAGAAATCGGTGAACAGGTTTGGGGGATATTCTCAGGTATCGAACAGGTTTGGGGGATATTCTCAGGTATCGAACAGGTTTGGGGGATATTCTCAGGTATCGAACAGGTTTGGGGGATATTCTCAGGTATCGAACAGGTTTGGGGGATATTCTCAGGTATCGTCCGAAGTGCTGTGTTGTTGGCTGTGATACTAGAGTTATGAGGTAAAACATTTGTCCTCCGTGTAATTGGACAGTTGTTCCTTGCAGAATTGCTTGAGAATTGATGAGCAATATCCGGATCTTATTTGGACTATTCTTCACTGCTCTCATTAGCCTGTGGTGCTCCTGTCTGCAGCCTCCCCATATAACACGGAATGAAACGCTCCTACAACACACACACACACACACATTCCACCAGGTTCATCACTCCAGTATTGACCACATGTTTCACTTAACAAACAAACCCATTTCATTTGTTATTCCGTGTTCATTAAAATGTACAATATTTTCGGGGGGGGGGGGGGGGGGGGGGATTGCATCTGTGTGGATTGCATGAATCTGTTGAACAAAATAACTGTGTTAGCCTCGCAATTTGTCGTTCGTTAAAATGGACGCTGTTCCAAACATTGTTTGCCTTTGTGAACAAGATGGTATTGTGAACCGTATGGCCTCAGCTGCTGCATACAATTACTGTGTAGCTACTATTGAAAAATTGAGTTTTGCCAGCCTTGTGCTATCATATAATAAATACGTGGTGTTTAGCATAATGGGCTTCTGTTATTGGCTGAGGCCTGGCGAGTCGAGGATGACTATGATTGGTTGCGCTGATCTCCACTTCCCTTATCAGGGTTGAGGGAGGAATAAAAGATAGAACAACAGCGAAAGAAGCCAAGCAGGTAATTGTCTTCTTTACCTGGTTTCCCTCAGCAACACCCACAAGTGGAGAGAGTCTGTTAGGAGCTGCAGGCTAGTCTTTCCACTCCAACAATAATCAAAGATGATCTCTCTCCTCAAACCGCAAGCACACACACACACACACACACGTGCACACACAAACAACCCACCCCTACACACGTAAAACAAATACACACACCAAAAAAAAACAATCATGTTTTTCTTTTCAATCCCACCAGACTGCAGCTGTACCATCGTCAGAGAGCGATTGTGAAACCTGCTAACCCTGAAGTGTGAGCTTCATGTGTGGCTGTGATCCTCAGCTGAACAAGCAGGAATGGGGAAGATCGTCGTTTTGCTGAAATCGGCGTGTCTGCTAAATATCATCACGGAGAGAGACCTCGTATCCCAGGAAACGGTTCCTGTGTTTCGACAGCGAGGGCTTGGAACAAAGAATGAGAGCAGGAGAGAAGGGAGGACTCAGGGTGGGGGGGGAGGGGGGGGGGGAGGGGGGGGTGGCGGGTGGATGTAGGACAGATGAAAAGTAGGGAGGCAGGAAAAGAACTGGGGAGGAGTGAGAATGAGGGAGACGTGGGGAGGGGAGGGGGGGGGGGCGAGGGTGGTGGAGAAGGGAGAGAGGGGGGGGAGAGGAGTGAGAGGCGAGTGTGGAGAGAGGGGGGAGACCGAGGAGTCTGAGAGGGATGAGGCTGGCAGTTGGGGGGGAGAGGAGATGGTTCATTTGTCATTGTCAGAATGGTTTGCTTCTCTTCATAACCGCGAGGACAGGCGCTGACCCCTCCCTCCATCCTCCCTCCCTCCCTCCATCCTCCCTCCCTCCCTCCATCCTCCCTCCCTCCCTCCACCCTCCCCCTCCTCACTTGTTCAGCCAACCACAAGCCCCATCACCACCATGCAGCCCCCCCACTCCCCCCCCCCCACCCCTCCACACTAACTGTCTTGCCGCTCCCCTTCAGAACTGAGATGAGAATGAACCCAGAACTACTGTGAACCACACACACACACGCCTACACACCCAAACACTTTTATGAGCACAGACAAGTATCCCACACGCCTACACACACATACTCCCGAGCGCACAATTTTGTCTGCCTCCCAAGGATGGATAGTTGGGAGTTTGTGGAGAACACAAAGCTACAGTCTAGCTGTAGACGCCCTCCTAAACCAGAAGCCTTAGTACTTCACAAACACAGGAGTACGACATACTGCGCTGTGTGTGTGTGTGTGTGTGTGTGTGTGAGATCAGAGTACAGTGATATAGGTATAATAACGTACCAAGCCTATTCAAGGTGATGAATAGCTGACAGGTGCTCTGTGAAGAGGTGTGTTAGAGAAACAGCTGGGTCGGTGTGTTCCAGGTCAACTTCTGGCCCTTTTCCTGTTCCCCCTCTCTGCCTTTCTCCCTACCCCCTCCCTTCCTGCCTCCACCCTCTGCCCTTAGCACTGCTTTCCCTCCCTCCCTCCCTCCCTCCCTCTCTCTCTCCCTCATATCCCTGCCCTCTCCTTATCCTTCTCTCCACGCCCCCTGCTTACCTCTTCCCCTCACTCATCTTCACCCCCCTCCTTACCTTCCTCCCTGGCCTCACTCTCCTCTCCACCTCCTCCCTGGCCCGCCCGCCCGCCCTCACTCTCCCCCCCCCCCCCTCCTCCCTGACCCCCCTCCCCCTGTCCAGTAGGGGGAGCGGGCGCTGATGTAGCACTCCTGGATGCATCGCAGGCAGAATTGGACAAACTCGTTTATTGGCTGCGTGTCCGGAGCAACTCTCGTCTTTGTAACGAATAGCGAGGCACAGCTTCCTGTGTGAAAAAGCTCTCCGTCCAGACAGAGTAAAATAACTGTGTTAGGCTCAGGAAGCGAGGCCTTGTGGCAAGCAGACTTCTGACCTCAAGAGGACAGGTTCAATCCCCAGCTGGGGGTTGTTACTGTGCAGCTGGGGGAGTGTGTAATTAACCTTAACACTGGGAGCACTGGACTGTGTAATAGAGATATCTCAGCTGCTGAGATTTTTCACTTGAGCAATTAAACAGCTCCATCATCATCATCATCAGCAAGCACATCTGTATTTTAATTGTTAGTATCATCATCGTCCACCATAATCATCTTTCTTCACCATAATCTCGGTCATTATCACCATCATCGTCAAGGGTCTAATATTTGACTGGTCTATGCAGACTTTTCCTCACAGAGCACTAAACGCTCTCTGAGCTAGTCCAGACCTACGCTAGTCTGAGACAGGTTCCCTCTCCCAGTCCTAGAAATAGTCCCACTCCCGCCCTGTCCTAAAACTAGGATCACTCTCTCCTAGTCCTAGATCTAGTCCATCTTTCTCCTAGTCCTAGATCTAGTCCATCTCATAGTCCTAGATCTAGTCCATCTCTATCCTAGTCCTAGATCTAGTCCATATATATCCTAGTCCATCTTTGTCCTAGTCCTAGATCTAGTCCATCTCATAGTCCTAGATCTAGTCCATCTCCTAGTCCTAGATCTAGTCCATCTCCTAGTCCTAGATCTAGTCCATCTCATAGTCCCTAGATCTAGTCCATCTTTCTCCTAGTCCCAGTCAGATAGCTCCCTCCATTCCAGTCCTGCTATGACAGAGCAGGTGAGATTGCCCCACCAGCCGAGACAAATCATCCATCAAATAAGAGCCCATTCTCTTCTCTCCAGACTCCTATCTGCTCACATATTATTTAGTCCATTTCCACCCTCTTGTTTTGAAGCACTTTAATTGGATTTCATCATCCAGACAAGTGCTTTCAGACAGATAATTATCACTGATGTTCAGTCCATCTCCCTCGTCCCTCCATCTCTCATTCCCCTCCATTCAATCCAGTGGGTTTCTTAAACACCCCATGCAGTCACAGATAACAGCGTAAAAACACGTGAAAATAATCATCTCTCGAAGGGCCCCGCTCCACTGACCCACGAAGCTCATCTGAGCAGCGTTGGGACTCACCGCGCTCGACAGAGAAACCATCATTTTACTTCCTTGGCTTTGGAGAAAATGCGGCGTATTAATAACGTTGAGATGTATTAATAACATAGAGATGATGCGCACCAAACTTCATTAGTGTCATAAAAAACTAATAAGAACATCGTTGATTAATCGTTAAAGTTATCTTGGAATACAATGATCTAACGATCTTCAGTATAAGCGTGTCAAATTAATGACAGGGTGCTAACTAAGACGATGAGTCCAGTCAACAGAGAAATGAGGCCTGCATGGTGGACAAACAAAAATGGAGGAATGAAGTAGTCTCCTCACGTCTACCCTGAGCTCGTCTATCATGAAGGTTACCTAGCTCAACCCTACACAGACACAACCACAGGAACAGACTTTTCAGCAATCAAAACGGATTTCTTGCCTGAGAAATGAGATATGAGAAGCGCCACTCTGACTGACTGCGTTTCTGACACGCCGCTTTTAGACATGTTTCTCTGCGCTAAATAACACAGTTTAAAGCCACGTTGGAGTGTATTGGACTCGTTTTCATATCGACATAGTTGTAGCCTACAGAAAGAAAGAAAATAATAAATAGACCTAACTTTAAATTGCCCGTATTTTAGCGCTATTTTGAGCGAATTAAGTTACATTCGACCACAAAAACAATTCTGTGACCTGCTAAACTATAACGATGGAACATTGAGTTGATATGAAATTATGAATCAATCCTGTAGTGGGAGTCTCGTAAAGAAACCGTTTTTTTTTCTTGTTCCCCCCCCCCCCCCCCCCCCCCCCCCCCCCCCCCCCCCCCCCATCTCAAATCTTCATGATTAAATGATGATGATCCCATGTGGCACACGTGCGTTAGAAGAGATGGTGTTGATGGTTTCATCTGGCAGGACTCAAACCAGGGAAGCTAAACGTTACATGATGCTTCTGACATGAAAGTTTGCGAAGCACGTTCCCTTCTGCCACCTGCTGAACATCAGCGCTGGTTTGTGTTTCTGCAGTGTTTTGAAAACACACCTGAACTTCAAGGTTAACCGAAGAGCCTTATCTTCAAAAGATCTCTGAATTACTCATATCTCACTTCTAAGAACACCTCCCTGGTATAAATCAAAGATGTGTGTGGGTGTGGGTGGTGTGTGTGTGTGTGTGTGTGTGTGTGTGTGTGTGTGGGTGGGTCGGGGTGGGGGTGTTATCCAGGTGAGGGGATTGAGCACCTGCATGCTGGACTAAGGAATAGGCCTTCCAGGGGTGATCGTTAAGATTTTGCCGCAGGCTAAAGCAATACCCGCATTCAAAATCACACTCAAGCATCGTAAACCTGGAAAGATTGAACTGGATTAATATGTCTCTGAGCACCAGTGAACACGCACAATAAACTCCCCTTCATCCCAAGAAATACAATTAAAAAGCCCGGTCACACAGGCCGTTAAAGATCTGAAACCATCGCTTTTGTCTTCCTGCATATTCCGAGAGTTCTTTTTATCTGTCAAGATAGTTCAACAAAGCCTGGCTTGACTCGGGTTCAAGTCGAACCATCAGAACAATTCCCATTGTCATGGACGCCGAGTTCTGTCTCTCATCCCACTTTCAGATTTATGCAATTAAGCCATGTTCTTCCTCAGTGCCAACATGAAACAGCAGCGAACATCTTTTCCCCTCGCCCTGCGCTCCAGCCCAGGAGCCAGTAGAGTTCAATATTCATGAAATATTCTAATATCCCCGGTCCCTGGAGCACGGGAGGCTCTGACAGAAATAATGATCACTTTTGGTGTCAGCCAGCGTTGGTCAGCAGGGGATACGAAATTACGCAATAACTTATTTCAGAAGGATTTTTTCACGGCTTTTGGAGGGATTTTGTAAAATGGATTATTATACACATCAATGCACCAGGAAACAATCATTTACGGCCAAGTCAGGGAATCGGCTGAGAGTTTTTTTTTTAAGGGTTTAGAAATTCCCACTCACCGCCTAAAAAACGTCTGTCTCTTGAAGATTTGGGTCAAACTCATCACACGTAATTAGCCAGGCTCTAATCGCACGAGGCTGCGCATGGAACTCACAGAGCTGCACGCGCAGGCACAGCTCAGAAACGAGGCTCGAGGAAGCCGAATGCAGCCGAACACTTTACTGCGAGGAGGGTGAAATCAAACCTACTCCGCTAAGACCCGTTTTAGGTGAAACGTTTACATTATTAATATCATTCATCTTTCATGCTGGTGAAATCGTCGGGGGTAATTTGATGTTTTGTTGGGATTCTGGAAACAGACAGCCAAGCCAAGTAGTAGCTGTAGTTCACGGCCCTGCAGGAGAAAAACAACTACATTGTACACGGTGTATAATTAGCAGCAATCAACGGCAAACGGTTACAATCAACATTGACAAAGTTGCATTGAAATCATGTGAAACTACGCGAAGAGGAAGTCCCTTAGGAACAGCAATTACACCAGCGTTCTGTCTTTTTTAATAAACAATAAATGACAGCTTGACTCACGCCTAGAGACGCCGAATTCAGACGTTATCAGCTGATGACAGTTAAAGCTCGACAAAAAGAAGAGATCGTTCTCATCAGAGGATACAACCTGACAAAACGTCCATGTCTAAAGATCTCTAATGCCCCAGAGCTATTCCAAGCATTATGCAAAATATGACATTTTAATCTGCAATTTAATAAATGAGCTTGATTCGATCGGAAAACCGAGCGCTGCTGTGGCAGACTGGCCTTAAAGGTGTCTGTGTGACTGTATACTTTCCTAATGGACCTTAATGGATTTCATGGCGCTCTGCATGGCCTCTAATGGTGTTACATGTCTGATGGGAAGGGCTTCCTGAGCTCTCCTGGGCTTCTAATCTGACCTGTAGACAAGCACCCCCACCTACACCCACCATCCCCCACCTACACCCACCATCCCCCACCTACACCCACCATCCCCCACCTACACCCACCATCCCCCACCTACACCCACCATCCCCCACCTACACCCACCATCCCCCACCTACACCCACCATCCCCCACCTACACCCACCATCCCCCACCTACACCCCCCATCCCCCACCTACACCCACCATCCCCCACCTACACCCACCATCCCCCACCTACACCCACCATCCCCCACCTACACCCACCATCCCCCACCTACACCCCCCATCCCCCACCTACACCCACCATCCCCCACCTACACCCACCATCCCCCACCTACACCCCCCATCCCCCACCTACACCCACCATCCCCCACCTACACCCACCATCCCCCACCTACACCCCCCCCCCTCTCTCTCTTTATTGTTCTCTCTCACACACACACACTGCCTCTCTCATTGCTCTTGGTCTCTATCTCCTTGTTTATCTCAATGTCTCTCCCATGCATTTCAATGTCTCTCTGTATATCTCAATGTCTCTGTATATCTCAATGTCTCTCTGTATATCTCAATGTCTCTCTGTATATCTCAATGTCTCTCTGTATATCTCAATGTCTCTCTGTATATCTCAATGTCTCTCTGTATATCTCAATGTCTCTCTGTATATCTCAATGTCTCTCTCTCTCCACACTATCTTTCTCCGGGTCTCACTGTGTGTGCCTAACAATCTCAATGGTTCACTCTCTCTCCCCTTGTCTATTTCAATGTCTCTTTCTCCCACTCTCTCCCCATCTATTTCAATGTCTCTCTCACTCTCTCTCTCCCACTCTCTCAGTTCCTCCCTGCAATGCTAAACATAGTCCAGGCTCTGTGGGAGATGTTCACGCTTGGTTAGTTACAGGTACATCTCAGATGCTTTTCCTGCCTTCCCTGCCTTCCCTTAATGAGGATGTGGACGGTCTCCTCTCAGACTGGATCGATATGATAGTTGTCTGAACCGAAAGGGAGAAGAAGAAAAAAAACGAAACAAGCTCACTTCATTATCAGCACTGGGTCTTGTTAGAGATATTTGACTTTGCTTTGGGTTACAGTGGATAGAGGGGGATAACAATACACACAGCGGAGGAAAGGGTGGAATATGAGAGTGCATGAAAGAGATAGGGAGAGAGAGTCGGAGAGGGAGAGAGATTCAGAGAAGGAGAGAGAGAGTTGGAGAGGGAGAGAGATTCAAAGAGGGAGAGTGAGTGAGGGAGAGAAAGAGAGGGTGAGTGAGTCAGAAGAGGGATAGAGAAGGAGAAAGTGAGAGAAAGTCAGTGAGAGAGGAATTGTGGAATAGTAGAGTTCAAGAAAAAGTGAGAGGGAGAAAGAGTCAGAGAGAAAGAGAGTCAGAGAGAGAGAGTCAAAGAGAGGGAGGGAGAGCGAGTCAAAGAGAGAGAGAGAGAGAGAGAGTCAGAGAGGGGAGAGAAAGTGTGGAGCCTAGGAGTTAGAGCAGCAGAAGAGAGAATGCCGTGGCACATTATTGAGGGACGCTTTGGCTCTAAGCTGCTTATTGATAAAAGCACTAATCTGGCTGGCAGAAGGTAAGGAGGCTGGGATGTGTGGTGATAAAATATCGGAGCTAAAGGCAACGCCATCAGGGGGCTGAGCCTCCACAGAGCTTTACCTAAAGGAGCTTCTCATTTTATTTTTACATAAAAGTGAGACTCTGACCACGGGCAGCTGGCAGAAACAGCTGGGAGGAACATGACTCTGAACACCAGCAGCTTAGCTTTTCATCAGCGTCCACAGTGTAGATGGTGAAAGAGAGTCACTTTCTGATACAGCGCTGCCTCATTTTTTTTTTTTTTACTGCCTCCACGTCGGGGGGGGAAAAATGGAGTTGGTAAAGCCAGGTGATTTGATGAAAAGTGGAAAAACGATTGCAGTCGGGCCTCCAACAAAAAATAAAATGTGAAAGTGTCGAATGGAATGGGATGAAATGACTGATAAAGTGAAGCAATGAGAGAAAGCTCTACAGTTATATTATTTGGGAGCCGTACATTTTGCACAGAGATAGCTCTAGCCGCGATTGTAATCATTATCATTCCTCGTTCAGACAGGTGACTCGTATTTGTTACCATGACTACCTGTCTCACGGCGGACTCCGGCTGAGCTGATGGAGGTAAAGGGAGGCCTCGGGGTCTCCAGCTGAAAACCCCTCTTAACGGATAATCAGGGTAAAGTTAACTCTAAGCGGCACCCTTCCAACACAGCAGCGACGCATGAAGAAGACTGACGTTCTGATTACACACCTCAGGCTTTCGATCCCACATACTATCCACCTCAGCAGACCTGACGAGCCGGACCCAGAAAAGGCACCTGTCATCCCTTTAACGCAAGGCCAGGCCAGTCAATCTCAGAAGGCAGAGCCGAATCATTAGACGTCGAAGTGGCTGCCAATTAAATCAATCCACATTTCTTTTTTTGGGGGGGGGGGGTTGCTGAGGTTGAAAGATCTCACTTTATCATTAAAACCGGCACTAATTGAAGTCACTTGCCTTGGCGTGGTCTTGCATGCCCTTACCATGTGGACTAACACCCCCCCCCTCCTCCTTCCGCCCTCCCCATCACCATAGGGAGGAGTTCTATAGCTCCAGGTGGATTAGAATAACTCATTAACAAGCGAATCTTCCACTGTGGGAAATGTCCTATTAGTTTTCGACTAACAAAATATTTGCTGATAATTGTGCTGTGGTTTCTTTCCTTCAGGGTCTGAATGCGGTCTCGGTCTTTTCCTGGTCCTCCATTGGTCATTTTTTTCTCCTTCTGCAGCTCCAAATGTGATGCCGACACGTCTGTCGGAGTGAAAGAACTGGGAAATCTTCAAAGGTCTCAGTTGGTGTGTGTATGTGTGTGTTTGAAACTGTGTGTGTGTGTGTGTGGTCTGCATCCACTGCTGGTTCAATTCTGCCAGAAGGGAAGACCAGATGAAAACTTGAGTCAACTGCAGCTTCTGCTTCCTGCAGCAGCCCATTCTGGGTGATGAATGTATTCTGATCGAGAGAGAGAGAGAGAAAGGGGAGAGAGGGGGAGAGAGGGGAAAAGAGAGGGGGGAGAGAGAGGAGAGAGTGAGAGAGGAGAGAGAGGGGAGAGAGCGAGAGAGAGAGAGGGGAGAGAGAGAGCATTGTGTGTCGCAGTGCTATACAACATCTCATGAGATGAAATCGAGATTTTGGGGGGGCTTTTGGCTTCTCCCCTCTTATACACCTCTGCACGGTTCAGATATCACCCGAACTGGGCTAATCCTGGCTCTGGGGGCTGCCTAAAGTTCAGCCCTGCATATGGCCAGTTTAACAATGAAGCTGGGTAATTAAGAATAGCCCTGACTCTCATCCCCTCATCTGCTCCTGGAATCCTTCAGGTTGGCTGGAGCCAGTCAGCCGAAACTCAGAGATGAAGGCACGGCCCAGAGGGAGAACAACACTGCGCTATCTCTGACTAATAAGGCATTTTAATTGTGTGGATTTAATTTAAGTACAGATTTACAGCTTCACAAGCGCTCATCACGCCCACTTAGAAATGAACTGGGAAGGTCCAGGCCTTCATCTGGCTCTGTGCGCTAATATCTTTCATCGTTTCCACCACCCTTCTCTCTCTCTCTTCCGAAGGAGGAGGGACACGTCATTAAAATGCTATGTTGAAAAAAGGTGTCAGATCTTTGGCCCGACCAGGCTAATTATCAACACCCTGGGCTCAATGTAAGCTAGCGGTCTCCCAGGCAACCATCACGCAATCTCACACGTTTGGAATGAGAGAGGTAGGGGTGCCGTGGGGGAAACACACACCGACATCCCTGAACCTTCAGACCTCAACCCAGCCTTAGAATGGGGAATATGAGGAAATGAGACTCATTGCTCTCTGACTCACTCATACATATTCACACCGAATCCGTCACGCATGGACAAACAAGAGTGGGCACACACACACACTTACGCACGCACTCACACACACACACACATACATACATACATACATACATAAACCCATCATATCACAAGCTTCAGCTAGAAACTTAATGTTAAACATCGGCTGTTTATTTGACCAGCAGCTCCATCCTTACATGCCAATCCTTCTTTCCTTCAATTAGAGCGGGAAAAGCCTCCAAGACCCATCAGACAGGAGAGATATGAATAAACGGCAGCAGAAAATGGCAGAATCGGTGTGTTTACATTCAACACTGCCAAGGAACCTTGAGAAGCACAGTTGTAGTCACTGACACCTGAGCACATCCCTGGATGAAAACGTGAGTCATTGTTGAGAACAGCTTAGCTGGCTGGTGCGATGCTCTCTGCTCTGCATCTGTCTCCGCGCTAGGCGGACCATTCATTATTTATTTTGGTCAATCTGTTCCTCCTGATGGGAGATGCCGTACGCCAGGCAGCATCTGCTGAGGTCTGCCACTCTTTCTAAACATCTGTCCCTGTTTTCAAAACGTCGCCCGTCAATCAGTTTACACATGGGAAAAGTCTACATTTACAAGCTCACGTCGACGAACACCAGCGTGGGAAAGGGGGGGGGGGGGGTAGAGGGGTTAGCAGGGCGCGCAAGCAAGAGTGAGCTCGACGCGTGGCTCGGAGTATTTACAAGCGACCTGGAATATCTGCGGACATTCTCCTCACACACACGTACGGAGACAAAAACACAGAGATGTACTGCAGGGCCCACTGTCACTCTGCTCCCATATGCTGTCTATCACAGGCTTAGTGGTGACTCCTGGGTGATACAGCTCTCTTGCTGACTGCACCCACAGGGCCCTGCCATGGCCCAAGCTGTCAGCCAACATCTGCTGAAATTACCCAGCAGCCAACTGGTGTTGGCTGAGTGGATCTCCAGCTCCGTCTTTGCAGAGCATGGTACACGCTTGTCGAAACGCTCGACAGTTGTTGTGCCTGAAGGAGTGGGTGTGTTATTCTACGGATCGGGTTTTGGTACACAACAGAGTCGCCGATGAAACTGTGTCACCTCCCCACCACACACCACACACACACACACAAACACAAACTTACATCCCCTCACCACACACACACATATACCCCCCCTACACACACACACAAAAAGCAAACAAACAAACACAATGACACAACCGCATAAGTCCTCAAACAAGAGAGTCCTCCAACATTTTCGCATTCCCCCTAATCCTCCGCCAATTTTCAGTTGCCATGGCGACGGCATGAGCGTTCCCAAGTCAGCTGCGTGTGGTGAGGAGATAAAGAGTGAGTGACCTGTGAGACCCACAGGACCGGAGGTTAGACAGAGGAAGGGCAGTCAGTCAGGCAGACCGCAGAACCCTCCTCTCTCTCTCTCTCTCTCTCTCCCTCTCTCTCTCCGTCTCTCATCTCTCTCTCTCTGTCTCTCTCTCTCATCTCTCTCTCCCTCTCTCTCTCTCTCTTTCATTTCTCTCTCTCTCTCTCTCCCTCTCTCTCACGCAACTCCACGGCCAACCAGCTGGATTAATGAACCCAGTGGAATAAGAAGTGTGGGGGGGTGGGGGGTGAGGGGGTGGGGTGCGGTGAAGAAGGGGAGGGTGGGTAAGATTCGTTTTAACCCTCCTGCCAGTGGAGACCAAAAGCTATTTTTCACTCTCCCACATGCCCTTTTCCCCTCCAATAGGATGTAAGTTATCCTAATTACTGAAGCCTTTTTTTAATTACCGGCTGTGTGTGTCTTTGTGTGTGTGTATGTGTGTGTGTGTGTGTGAGAACCAGGCAGCAAAAAAAATAAAAACAGGCAGGCAAGAGCGTTACAAAACGGCTTATTATTTCCTCCGTGGCATTTTACAACCTTAATAGCTTCCATAACCAGACTTAAAGATCACTACTGCATCATGAACAACACCTCCTCCTCCTCCTTGTCACTGGCTGTTTGCAGAGGAAGAAAAAAAAAACTGGAATTTAAACACAGCTGGCCTACCTGTTTGCTGTTGTACTTTGTCTGGTTTGCCTTGTAGCTATAATCCGAGTACTGGTCTGAGCCGGTGGAATTGTCATCTCCTCCGGTTCCCACGAAGGTGTTGGTGGCGGGGAGATCTTGGACGGCCTGGTGCTTCTGGGAGGCGGAGGGAGACTGGGCCTGGAGCTGGATGGAGGGCAGGGGGGAGTTGGAGCGGTAGTGCCTGCCCAGGTCGGGGCTGCCTGGAGGGTACGTCAGGGGAAGGTGGATCCTGGGGCTGTCATTGACTCCGTCCAGGTTAAACTTGAGGCTCTTCTGAAGGCTCACCTCTTCCTCCTCCCCAAGAGGTTTGGGGGACTTGGCAGGTTTTCCCTTTCTTCCTCTCTTGCTCTTGCCGTTTTTCGGGCCCTGTTTGGGGGCGTAGAGGTCGTTGGACTCCTTCTTGCCCGCCTGGTAGCCGCTCTTGGTCTCCCTCTGGATGCGATGCCTGATAAACACCACCACCAGGATCACCGTGACGACCCCCGCCACTCCGGCCATGCTTCCGTACAGGATGTTGCTGCGCTGGGCCGCGAGGCCATTGTCGGGGTCGCCTGCGATGTCGGTGTCCAGAGGGGTGTAGAGGCTGTGACCCACCAGCGCCTCCACCAGGCTGACGTTGGCGATGGTCTCGTTAACGTAGATGTGGACCAGGGCGATGGCGTGGCGGGCGGGCTTGCCTCTGTCGCTCACTCTCACCACCAGGCGGTGAAGCCCTCCGTGTTTCCTGGTTAGCTCCTTGGCCAGCGTGATCTCGCCGTCGGACGGAGAGATCCGGAACAGCTGATAGGGGTTTCCGCCGGCGATGCTGAAGACCAGCTCTGCGTTGGGGCCTGTGTCGAGGTCCTCAGCCTCCACCTGCTCCACGTGACTGTCAGGGGCAGCAAGAGGGGACAAGCGCTGGAAGGAGGAGTTGGAGGGCTTGGTGACCACGGGATCATTGTCATTCTCGTCCAGGACGTTGATGGTGACGCCGACGTAGGATGATCTGGGAGGTTCTCCTCCGTCCACGGCCTTCAACCTGAAGGTGTAGCTACTCTCTCTCTCCCGGTCGAAGGAGATGCTGGACAGGATGGTGCCAGTGCCGTTTTGCACCACAAACTTTCCCCCATCCGGCTCCACCGAGAGGTGAACGTGAGCGTTCTCACCCTTGTCCATGTCCAGCACGGTCACCATGCCGACGGGGCTTAGCGGCGGCATGTTTTCCAGGACGGAGAAGCTGTAGCCGCTGAGCATGAACTTGGGGTCGTTGTCATTCCGGTCCAGAACCTTGACCACGACCGTGGCCGTTCCCCGGTGACTGGGCGAGCCTTTGTCGGCGGCGGTCACCCGGAACTCGTAGCGTTCCTTGTGTTCCCGGTCCAGCGGGCTGCGGGCTCGCACCTCCCCGGTGTCCGGGTCGATCTCGAACAGACCCTTGGTGGTGGCGTCGGCCACAAGGCCGTACACAAGCTGAGCGTTCGTCCCGCTGTCGGCATCCGTGGCCAGTACCTCCAAAACCCTGTCGCCCGGCTGGTTCTCCTCTGCGAAATCGACCTCGAAAAGGGTTGGAGAGAAGACTGGGGAGTTGTCATTCACATCTGTGACCTGGACCTTCAGAGAGTTGGTGCTGGAGAGGGCAGGGTTGCCTGAGTCGACAGCCACGATCTCCACACGGTACTCCTTCACCCTCTCGTAATCCAGAGGGGTGGTGGTCTGCAGGAAGTACTTCCTCTTGTTGTCGGTGGAGGAGTCGCTGGCGGGGCGCAGCTGGAAGGGCACGTCCCCCGCCACCACGCAGGTAACCACGGCGTTCTCCCCCTCGTCCCGGTCAGACACCTGGACCAGAGCCACGGCCGTTCCCACGGGCATGTCCTCTGAGATGTTGGCCACGCCGTCGCTATGCGTCACCAGACCGATCCCTCGGATCTCCACCGAAGGAGCGTTGTCGTTCTGGTCGGTCACCTGGATGGTCACTAGGGTCTTGGAGCTCTTGGGCTGAGGACCCTTATCTCGAGCCACCACGTAGAACGACAAACTGTCGATTTCTTCGCGGTCCAGCGACCCTTTGACGTAGATGACGCCGGTGGAGCGATCGATTCGCAGGAGTTTGGGCACGGGGTCTAAAGCTTGGTGAAGGGTGTACTCGATTTCACCGTTGGCACCCATGTCAGAGTCATTCGCTTTCACCTGTGATTCGAGAGAGGGGATTGGGTTAGAGGTTGGGATTTTTCCGTTGGGAACTCGCGGGATTATGTTAGCATAAGAAGCTATCGCTATAGGGCTTTATACAAGCCCTGCATGTCATGGAAGATATCTTACAGCTACTGAAAAGATTAGAGACAGTATAAATGTGCATATTCAAATATGTTCTCTGCATAATTTGAGAACTGCCTTTCGAAACAGTCGAAAGTGGGTGTAATGAATTTCAAGTGGAGGGAGTTTGTTGACTGTTACAGAACATAAGACACTGAGGTAACCATGATCATTTCTGGGGGGAAAAACCTTCTTTTAAGTAGGAATGTTTTGCTGAATTTGGCAGCCATCCAATAGATTGTTTTGTCTATAAAAAAATATTTTAAAACTACAACATTGCATAATCAAGTTACTACGAACACTTCACAGAGGATTTTCCCACTGGTAAAGCTATTGAGCCTAAAACGCTCATTCAAATATTATCCTCTTTGGCATTAGACAGACAAGCTGAGAATCGTGGGCTTTAAAAATATATATACGAGAATGACAAATACTTCCATGTCTGTACATGTAAATGCTTTAATCCCTTGTTCCAACTTTACCCTCAAATAAGTATTCTCAGTATGACAGACTTTTCATTTTGAGGAATGAAATACAAAATACACAATGTAGAAGATATCCTGAATATAACTTCAGGTCAAGAGGTCCTAGACTTTGGATAAAAGAGTCTGCTAAACAAATACAGCATCGTTTCATCCATCGGGCAGTGTACCACCATCAGAATGAGCTTATAAGTGTATTTTTGAATGACAATGCAAGCTAATACTGCTATCCCTCCTACTTCCTATATGACCCATGGGACAGGGAGCAGCCACTGACCTGCAACACAGAGTATCCCGCAGGGCTGTTCTCTGACACCTCCGCCTCGTAGCTGGACCTCTCAAACTTGGGAGCATTGTCGTTGGCGTCCGCCACCACCACCCTCAGCAGGGCGCTGCTGTATCGCTGTGGGTCCCCCCCGTCCACCGCCTTGATGGTGAGGTCATACGAGTCCTTCAGCTCTCTGTCCAGATTCCCCAGAACGATGAGTTGAGGCAGTTTCTCCCCGCGGTCCTCGGCCACCTGCAGGCTGAACAGCGTGGAGGTGTCCGGCCCGCTGAGTACGTAGTCGGCCACGCCGTTCTTCTCCGAGTCCCGGTCGGTGGCGAGCGGGATCGAGAACAGCGCCCCCAGGTGGGTGTTCTCCGGGACGGAGATGGTGAGGACGGGCGAGGGGAACTGCGGCGTGTTGTCGTTGATGTCCTGGACCTCGATGCGTCCCTCGATCAGCCGAGGGCTCTGGTTCTGGATCAGGTCCGTGACGGACACCTCGAACTCCAGGAAGCAAGGCTTGCGGATCAGGGTACGACAGTCCCGGAGGGCCTCCCTGTCTATGGGGATCTCTGTGGTGAAGATGTCTCCGGTCTTCCCATCCACACGGAGATACGGGGCTCCTACCTCCAGCTTGTAGAGGTGTCCAGAGTCTGGGAGGCCCTGGTCTGATGCCAGGCTCCCTATCAAGGTACTCGGAGGTTGCTCTTCTGGGACTCGGTAAAGAATACCTCCTCGAGTCCAACCACAGGAGTCCAACACCAGGACACACAGTAAAACCACTCCCAGTCTCAGTTCCATGAGATCACCCAATTATCGACCTGAAAGAAGAACAGACAGTGTTTTTATAATCTAATAGCACCGGCAAGGTCCATGTTTTGTAAAGTACAGCATAGTTTGTATGTGTAACGTTTCAAAAATGTCAAGGCAGTTCAAAAATATACTGAGTCATCCATTTTATAACAATTTCATGTTCAGGGGCCTTATGTTGCTGGAGTCACTGGAGAGACATCCTAGTTTCCTGTCAGTGAAACATACTAACATGAATAACAATCTGGCTATTTCAGTGAAGATGTCTATTCATCAGCGGTACAATCCTACGATCCTATGATGCTTGCGATGACATGCAAATAATATATTCAATATATTCCAATGGATCTGTCTTCGGGGCACAGAAGGGATGTGGCCATGCTTCTTCATAGCGAACTGTCACAGTTTATGATTCCTGAATTCCTAAACAGATCATCTTCAGTCCTGCTTCAAATGCTTGCTTCCTTCTATTCTCCCTCAACACACCAAAGCTTTGACTTTTAATAGACTCAAGCAATCCCGTTTTTTAGAAAACGTATTTTTTGTTGCTGTTTTTTTTTTCTTTCTTTATTCCTACAACAGTTATTAAGCATGTTAAGCAAGAAAGTAGCTGTTCATTCCAATTTTTATACTGTTTTCTTTCAGCGTAGGGATTACAGTTTGAAGCGTAGCTTAAACCACGAGGTGAAGCACGTCAAACGTTTCAAATTAACGTCTCTTTTGTAGAACATTCTTCAAACACTTAACTTAATATAAAGTAAGCATGGCCCTATGGCAGCGTATGGCAGCACTGATAACCCCCCCCCACACACACACACACACACACTCCACACCCCTGACTACAGTGATAGCACAGAACATGCCCAGTGCCTCCAGACATCATTAAATAGGCAAAGAACCTTCCAGACTCCCCAACCAAACCGATGTACCTCCCAGCAGAGATACCTCACACACGGACAAACCTTCCAAGATATCTTCTAAGACCAGACCCCACATCTGGTGAATCTCCCTGATCTTGTAGCAGAAGTGTATATGACTAACACCTAAGGGCTGCTGCACCTTCCAGTTCCCCACAGGGCTCTACAGCAGCTCCTCTTTATGTGGAACATGCTACATCTCTGGGCTACGGCCTTTATCACCAAACACAGCTTCTCTGTGACTCTGATGAGATCTTCTCTTCCTGGCTGGTTTGGACTATATTAGCGCTGTAGTAGCTTGTGTTTCTATTGCTAACCTGCTAGGACTCCTCATTAATCACTAGCCTCAATTTTAGCTTCGGCTTTGATCCATATTCCCCAAGCTAAAGAATCCAGTCTTCTTTTCTCAAAGCAAATGATTTTTGACTTTAATTATTTCCTGTGTAAGGAGGGCTGTAGATGTTACTTGAAAGGGAGGCGCACGGTTTGTCGAGGTGAAATATCAAGCTGCAGTTTCAGGGTTTTTGGGGTAATCTTCCCATGTGGGCTTGTACATGTGTCCAGTTGTATGCATGCATGGCAAAACAAAATCTTTTCAAACGTTGGACCTCACCAACGAACCCCCCCCCCACCCCCCACCCCCCCACCCCCAAACAAAAAAAAAATCAATATTTTTTCTGTTCCTCTTCGTGTGAAACAAGGTTTCTTAAACAAGGCCAAGAAAATACATGCCAGGTTAAACAGTGCAACACAAGCATGTATAGAAATCCAATTAGAAATCCAATTTCCATGAATCTGTTAGGATAGGAAGTGCTGCTTATTGATGCTCTAATTGCTCAGCTATTGACGTGTCCCTTTTTGCATTTGCAAAGCAAATCTCCAGTCGATGTGGCTTGAATGATAGCATGTGAGAAAGAATCATGATTAGCGACTACAAAGGAAAACTGTTTCTGAAACCCACAACTTAAACTGAGCATCAGATGAACGACATGCTGGCCCTCATTGACACTACAAACCAAAGAATCCTCATTAGCTTGATCTATTCAGATGACATCATGATAGGCATGAAACGTACAGTAGCTTGTCCTGTGGGATAAGATCAAAGAAAGTTATATAAGGTCATGTGATGCTTAGATGTAATAGTGGGGTACTGGAAGATGATGTTAAGTTATAGTTAGGAAATAAGGTAATTATGTGAGGTAACATTAAGTTAGTAGATTAATATGTAAGGTGGAAGTTAAATGTTAGTCAGTTAAAAAGTAAACAAATGCATCATGGTAAGCTACTGTAATATGTCATATTAAAATGTAATAATGGTAAGGAAACTCATTTAAGGTAATAGATATATGAAGTAACACTGAGTTGAACAAATAGGTGATGATGATAGATAATTGTTCATTAAAACTCTCTCTTATAAGTGGCTTTGGATAAAAGCATCTGCTGAACGAATAAATGTAAATGTAAATTAATAGATTCTGTGTGGCAGCAGGTAGACATGAAAGCTACAGCGAATTAATAGAAAGTATGAAGTGTTGATGAGTCATCTCTGATCTGTAACCACGAACGTCAGAACAGCCCGAACAGTAAGATTCCTCTGAAATCGGTCTAAACAGGACTTCCCCCTCAGTTTGGTCAATCGTATTCAAAACTCAGTCATCCGCATCTTCTCATCCCTCGAGAAAATGGCTGGCTTGGAGGTTTATTTAAATGTCTCCTCAAAACAAAAGACCAAAACTGCTCTATCCTTGAGATAAGCGACACTCCAAAGGCTCATTCCAAGTCATCACTTCAGTGAACTCGGCTTCAAGCAGATAATTACCAACTGAATCCACCCAAGAGTTATTTCTCCGCATCGTGCTCGAAGAACAAGGTCCTTTTGGCTTTCTCTAAAAGACTTACGACCTCTGACCCTCAGCAGGGAAAATGTAAACACTTTCTATGTCAGATAAGAGTCGCGGGGAATCTTGACACTAGATGAGAAGAAATGCTCCTAGACAGAATCCTGTCTATGAAGGAACTCTACTCCAGTGAAGTGCAGCAGCTTAGCGTCTGTAGATAAGAATGTGTATTCTTTTGCATTAGAATTCATAAACAAACACCTGCAACGCATGACAAGCATCCTCGTCCAATGAAGCGGAAGCAATACATAATATAAGTAGCCTATCTCCTCTGAAAAGGTCCAACAGCAGTGGAGTTTAGCAAAACCATGAAGGGCAAGAATGGCTGTTTCTTCTGATAAAAAATGAACAGTACTGAATGTAAACATGACAGAACTGGATTGATTAATATTATTAAAATGTTGATAACAAGTAAACATGGCATTCAAGCAAACAGTGCTTGCCAAGCTGGCAGACATAACTATCATCATAGCATGACAACCTCAATGGAAATATCATCACACCAAGTATTAAAATCAAACACAAAGTCAGTTTTCAACTGATTTCAACAAACGATTTTAACTTAGTTGTCCACAATTGCTGGGTTTAAAACCCAAAACCCAGGGAAAAAAATCCATCTAACAAGAAACGTCTTCATACCCTACTATAGAAGTGTATTTATCACAATTCTACAGAGAATATAACCTTTGGCATGCAGGGGAGAAGAAGAAAAAAAGACAAGCCGTGCAAAATGATCAGACCATGATTGGCGGTCGGCCATTTTCATTATCAGGGCTTTGGCATGAACAGGTTTTATCAACGGCTTTCACCATCCGTCCTGTTGGTATCTGTCTTCCGTGAGACTGTGACCTTTCCCATTCCTCCCCAGCCTGTTGTCTGACTGATTGAGATCATCAACCCAGCCTCAGGTTCTGACAAGAGCGGGGGAATCTAGACATCATTAGCGAGATTAATCTCTTCTGGCTTTCGGATAAACACACACTTTTGGTGTGGTTTGGTGCGACGCGGAACTGTAGGCAACAACTTTCTCGTTTTTGGGGGGATGTTTGTACTTCAACGGTGACGAATGTCTCTCGAAATCACTCAAGCTTCTTGAGATGAATTGGTCTCAAGAGTCGCAGCGAGGGATTCTGTATAAGAGACGTTACTTCATGACAAATGTAAATGTGTGAAGAAGCTGGACATTGGGGTCTTAGAGATGCGATATTCAATGACTGGAATAAACTCCAGGGTAGACCCACCCTGTTCCTGGAGAGTTACCTTCCTGTATGGTTTTTATGCCATCCCTCAACATCCTCGTCTGATTTGAATGAGGTTAGGAAGCAGGTGAGGTTAGTCAAAACTGGTTTTGGAGTGATAACTTAGAGGAAGGAGGGCCAATCTCCTGAATTAGAATAAAACAGCCTTCAGAACTCAGACGGAATTCCACATTTTCGTTTGAAATTTCATCATGTAAAACCAACGCAAGATTTAACATCGTGGACTAATTGAGATAGCCGATTGACTAACAGATAACAAACTCAACACAACACAATTGCTTCACAATAGCTTAAGCTCCGTAGATTACCATGGTTTGGAATCTTGGCCTCTCTACGGTGTGTTCTAGAACACCCAGGTTGTTATGAAGCATATTTGTAAAAACATTTTTCCAGGGATAATTCACCTGAAAAAAATCTCACTTGCCAACAGGAGAGACGTGGATCTGATAAACCATCAGCCTGTATATCCATTAATCTATCTGTCTGCCTGCCTGCCTGCCTGCCTGTCTGTTTGTCTGCCTGCCTGCCTGCCTGTCTGTTTGTCTGTCTGTCTGCCTGCCTGTCTGTGCTGGGGCATACTGGTTGTATCTCCCCTCTAACTGTCTCTGGTTTCTGCTTTTCTATAATAGGATTTCGGTTCAAGCTTAGGCGAATATTAAGTAGGATGTGTTGTGTGTTTAACTCTCTCCCAATGTCTTTGCCACCCACCCTCTGGATCCCCCCACATCCCCCACCCCCCAACCCCCCCCCCCCCCCCCACCCCCCAAACCCCCAAAACGAAACAGCTGCAGCAAATTGGACCATTTCAACAGTTTAAATAATTTGCCCACCAAAAAGTAGCCTTTGCAGTTTAAATAAATAACATGTATAAAACATCCATGTCCGTGTGATCCCCTTAAAGACATAGTAGAAAAACAAATTGAATGTAAAGTGTAAAGATGATATGAAAGTCAACTGACAGCTGTGACACATTTTAATAAATTGGAGCTCTGGGTGAAAATTGATAGATGACGGTCATAGACAGCAGATCCTAATGAGACTGGTCAGAAGGCTTTTCAGAAAAGAAAGGTATCTCCTAAGACTCAGTGCGGGGATAACTGGTATTGACTCCCATCATTTAGAGACCAACCTCAAACAAGTGTCTGATTCAAGTACTTGCACCTGCTTAAACTGATCCCACAAATTCCCCCCTCCAAAAAAAGACTACACGGTTTGCATTACCTCTATAAGGTATCTCAAACTCAAAACATGACGTTGTTAAAACCTTAAATCTGATCATCAACCCCGAGCTGTTGATTAATGATAGTCTGCGTTTAAAACGCTATTAACATAGGATCTTTGGAAACGTTAATAAGGTTTATTGAACCTATGAGTCGACTGCTATCACCATCCCGTTTATTCTAGGCATACTAACATACCTTCACACACACATAAACCTATAAGCTGCACATATACGTAAAGATAAAAACACAATATTCATCATACAGTGAGTAAATACCTTTGCCAGAGACTTCTTGCGATCCCTTGCAGAGACGGGATCCTTCCTCTGGATTTTCACAGATTCTCTTCTCTTTCAGGGATGCCAAAGGAAGGTATCCAAACCTCTGAATACACTGAGCAGATATCCTCAAATATTTCCCTTAACTGAAGGCAGATCCATTAGATGCTGTCAGTAACTTTCCCCTGAAACGCATGGGATCCATGAGGCTCCAGTCCTTCTGCAGTCATCCATATGACGACTGAAACAATCAATGGTCTGAAACTGTTAAGAATTTGTCTGTTTTTATTTTATTTTATTTTAATGCAAGTATCAGCATTCCTTAACTCTAAAAGCTTCGGATCTTGTTACTCGGTCATTGTAACTGCATCATTGCTGAAGATATGCAGCTTATATGCAGCATCCCTATACTCCCAAGTTTCTGAGCGGAAGAAACGCGATTTTGGATTTGGATTTGGAAACGTCAGAAAACGTGTCCTTGTCTTCCAAGAAAACGCGAGATGCAGCTTAACTGTAAGACAGGTTCGTCTGAAGAACGTATTTGCTGTGAGAAAAGCAAGAGATAAGAAATAGTGGGTCTGTGGTCCGCTGGAGGAGGAGGAGGAGGAGAGGAGTAGGAGGAGCGCCTCTACACTGCGCCTCCACTTCCACATCATGCAATGAAGGCAGCGTAAAGCTGCTGGTCAGTGGTTAAACTGCACCAAAGCTGAAGAATATAGGATGGCTACAGTTTTAAAACCCTTGATCTTTTAATCTTGAGGTAGGCTAAACGTCATCGATATTAATCCTCTACATTCCCCATCTTCAGATGTCTGCAGATGGGCATCAGTGTGTTGATTTATGGTGTAAATAATGTTAATCCAGTTTTTTTTTTCTCAAGTTAAATGTTAAAACGGTTCGAACGAGAAGATATGCTTAAGCATGTTATGAATATGTGGATTTCCTGTATGTTTATCACAAAATACAACTCGTATTTGCTTTACTTGTTGAGTACAGTGGATTCTTGACTGCGGTCAAGATCTCTTTGCGTGTGTGGCGCCCCCTTCAGGCGAACCTCTGCAGTTTTAGAAAGGAAAATAGTTAAGTCACGCAGAGAAGAGAAATTATTGGGTGTAGCCTGGAGGAAGACATATATCCTTAGAGAAGACTCATGAAAGAATTTATTGTAGTTGAACTGGCCAGCAGAGAGTCAGCAAGCTAAGACTGTGGTCACTGTGAACTAAAGTTTAACGACAGGTTCCAGACCAGCGAGGTGTCTAACATTTCTTTCCCTATGAATATGCAAACTATAGACTAATCTGTGTCATCAGATAAGAGCAATGCTAAACGAGTGAAGTGGAAAATGCGAAAGCCTCGAGCCATGAATCAATATTGCTCATCAGGGAACAATATGCACCGTCCCACGCCTTGGTATCGCCTCCCACTGAAGCTAGCGATCATGGCTGATGAATATAGGCAGTGACCCTGGGGCAGTGAGTCAAACACACTGCTCTGTCAGAAAAGGAGATGAACATTCCTCCTACAGAAGAAATATTACCCCCTCCCCCCCCACCCCACCATCTTTCCAGTCATTCTAATGGGATCCTGTGTCTGTGGGTTCCAGTGTATGATCCTCACTCCAGTCTTCTCATTAAACGCAAACAAACAGCTGCCGGGTTATCTCTCCTGGGTCCTCATTAAGGCCTGTCACTCAAACTCAGACCGGCTCCGAGCCAATAGCGCTGAAGCTCCCGCCCACACAGCCCAGGTAGGTCAGAACTTGGTGACACGTCACTCCTATTGGAGGTTATCAGCGGTCTGGCGCAGAATGTCTCAAGACAAATTTGCATAAGAGACTCAAGATTCCAGAACGTAACTGGCAGAGAGAGAACTTGTGGAGGAATGAACACCCAGCCACTTTTAAAGGTGGATTTAACAACACTAATGGGGAATCCTTACATTGTAATGTCACATATATATTATGATATAGTCCAAAAACACACACACACGGTTACAAGATAAGTAAGTGTAGAAACTAGAGGGATTTTGAAAGAAATTTGTTTTGACTCGAAGATCATCCCCTTTGCCAACTGCTGGGTAGTGACCAGGTGCAGAGTCTTCGAGCCAAGAGACTTCCTGGTTAGGAGAATGTCTCATCAGATAGACCAGGGCCATGATAGGATCCTGAATTATCTGCTACCTGCAAAATGACACTCCCTTAGAATAACTAATCTTTTGTATCCTGATTGTGAAACACTAGTGACTCAGTCGATGCACAATACACAGTAATGGCGTTGAATATCTCTGTCAATCACCTGTAATCATGTAATGACAAGAAACTTCTGAATGCTTTGACGAACAATATGTATGTGTGTGTGTGTGTGTGTGTGCCAGTGTGCGTGTGTGAGGTTGATTGTGGTGGATGAGGGGGTGTGTTTGAGAGAGGACAGGAGAGAGAGGGAGGAAGAGAGAGAGTAACGTTCATTGTAGAGCTCTCTCTGCCTCAGACAATAGAGCTTGATTATTCTTTTGTTCATAGTAAAGCGATGGATTTGACATTTAACATTCATCTACATTACCACTACGAACTGGATACAGAAATGCATTAAGGCATCTGCAATATGTTTTTTTTAACAAATAATAACATTAATAATGCCTCTCTCTCCCTTTATCACATCATCATCATTTCACAGCTTTTCAACAAGCCAAAAAATATGACAAAGAAAATATGAACTCAGCTAACTTTAACAGTTTTGCACTGTCAATCAATTCTGGTCTGAATTTGGCATTGTTTAGAAAACTCTTATTGAGTTATCATTGCTGATGTGATGGGCTGGCCCAGAATCAGGTCTGACACGACCCATGTTTAGACACAGGCTGGTTTGATCTCTTGATTAGTCAGTTGAAAGCGTGCAGGTCTGTTAGATTCTGCCCACGTCTCCGCTGAAGGACTGATCTACGTAGCACTGCTGCAGGGGAAAAGGAGGAGGACAACCCATTCAAACAGAGAGAGAGGGAGGGAGGGAGGGAGGGAGAGAGGGGGAGGGGGAGAGAGAGGGAGAGAGAGAGAGTGAGAGGGAAGGAGAAAAGGGGGGGTGGGGGAGAGAGAGAGGGAGAGAGGAAAGAGTGAGAGGGAGGGAGGAAAGGGGGGGGGAGAGAGAGAGCATTCCTCCAGTGTCTCGCTGCTCTTAAATAACAGACATGGAGATTCTGTTAAATGTGAGTTCCCACAGCTCTCAGACACAACTCCCTCTCCTCTGTTTGGGCCGCTAATACAGAACCTCTCTAACGTCGAGAAACACTTAAGAAGTCACAGTGAAAAGTCAGGCAGAAATTCAATGGCTTCTTCAGCT
Organism: Protosalanx chinensis; assembly: GCA_030340685.1. Taxonomy (NCBI): domain Eukaryota; kingdom Metazoa; phylum Chordata; class Actinopteri; order Osmeriformes; family Salangidae; genus Protosalanx; species Protosalanx chinensis. The sequence goes on along the minus strand of CM059338.1, from coordinate 6,760,525 downwards.
GGCTTCACAACGAGGGGTCGTATTTGTTCGGTTATGTTCAGATATGTTGATGTCTTTTGGCTGTTGCAATGTGGCAAAAAGCACTCACGCTGTTTCTCAGGGCCTCAGACTACAAGGTAGGAGGATATTTACCTCAGAGCAGAAAGAAGGCAGAGGCACGATATGGGGCCACGATTGATTATCGCAGTGAATGACGAGGGTCAATGCCGAAACGCGTCAGTTTTGTGAGACGCGATCGATTCCGGGGCAAAGACACATGGATATCTGACACCTAGTATTTTTCAATCTGTTTCTGCTCTGTTTGGATTACTGAAGACTTTGGTTGTTTATGCTGATATATCAGTAGTAGCATTAGACAACCCCTCTATTAGGCAATGTACTTATCAGAGCCGCCGAGTAAAAATATCGGAGAGGGCTTAGATATAGAGAATGTGATGATTACACACCCTTCATATTTGGGAAAATGAGGAAGATGATTAACAAGTGATGGCTCTAGATCAAGTCCTATTGTTAGGGTCTGACCAGCCGTCTATAGAAATCAATAGCGTCGTCAGAGTGCTTTCAACAAGGATTATTAGATGTGTTACGATCCAATCAAATGCATAAACAAGATTTATCATTACCATTGTATCATTTGTTCCAGATAGCAGTAATCAACTGGGGATGTGATCTTGCACCAAAACATGAAATTAGTGAATGTGCTATTGATTTTCTTTCTTCTTATGCATGTTATTATGTGATTTATTGTAAGGATTCTGTGGTTAGATTTAACCTATTGAGCAGCGTGCCTGTGTGTTTCTATTACTGACAGACATGTAGTTAGAGCAACTTAGCCACTAATATGTTGAATGACGGTTATCACCTTCCTTCGTACGCTCTCCTCCCTTCTTCAAACAAGCCACACCGCTGTCTAGTGTGAAGCCTGACAGAGAAACAGGCAGGGAGAGAAGAAACCAGGAGAAGAGGGAAGCAGAAGGGCAGAGAGGAGAGAGGAGGGGGGGAGAGAGGAGAGAGGAGGGAGGAGAGAGGAGGGAGGAGAGGAGGGAGGAGAGAGGAGGGAGGAGAGAGGAGGGAGGAGAGAGGAGGGAGGAGAGAGGAGGGAGGAGAGAGAGGAGGGGGAGGGAGGAGAGAAGAGAGAGGAGGGAGGAGAGAGGAGAGAGGAGGGAGGAGGGAGGAGGGAGGAGGGAGGAGAGAGGAGGGAGGAGGGAGGAGGAAGGAGGGAGGAGAGAGGAGGGAGGAGGGAGGAGAGAGGAGGGAGGAGAGAGGAGAGAGGAGAGAGGAGGGGGGAGAGGAGAAGTGAGGGAGGAGGGAGAGGAGAGACAGGAGGAGTAAAAGAAAGGGGGAGAGGAGAAGAGAGGGAGGGGAGGGGGGAAAGTAGAAGAGAGGGAGGGGAGGGGGGAGAGGAGAAGTGAGGGAGGGGAGGGGGTAGAGGAGAAGTGAGGGAGGGGAGGGGGGTAGAGGAGAAGTGAGGGAGGGGAGGGGGTAGAGGAGAAGTAAGGGAGGGGAGAGAGTAGAGAAAGGGGGAGTAAAAGAAAGGGGGAGGGGAGAAGAGAGGGAGGGGAGAGGGAGAAGAGAGGAGGAGAGGAGAGACAGGGGGAGGGGAATATGGGGAGAAAGAGAGGTAGGGAGTGGTGACTGGGTTCACAGCAAGCAGACTAGTAGATGAGAGGGGAAGGAGTGGAGGTGGTGGAGGAGAAGAAGCAGGGTCTCCCAGACTGTGCTGGTTAATACCAGGCAAGCGTGTGTGTGTGTGTGTGTGTGTGTGTGGAAGGGGCCTTTTCCCTGTTATTCCATGAAGCAGGTTTCCCTGTTCCTCTATGATTCCTCTTCCTTCAGGCCAGTCGTTCAGCACCACACCATCACTCTTGCTGAGAAACGTCATGCCAGTGAACCTAGATGAGGTTTTAAATGACTGTCACTTCCTCCTCTATTTCATATAGCCTCATGTTATGGCATTCTATAGGCATTTGTTTTATTTACGGCGTCGGCTCCCAGCAGCCCTCATCTACGGAGCCGGAATATAAACTTGACAAAAGCAGAGGATGATGGTGGGAGCTGTGAAGGTTGCTGGGGTGTGGACAAGCCTGTACAGGGGAGTAGCACAGCAGAGTTAATACCTCAAACCTTTCCAGCTTGAAAAACTACACGGCTTCATGCCTCAGTCACTTGCTCTGCCAGGACAGGATTAAGAAGAAGAAAGGAATGAAAATAGCAATAAAAAAAATGGCGTTGTATGTTTTGAGTTACTGTGTTATTTGTAAACTGACTCGAGTCAAAATGAAATTTCAAGGAAAGGAAGCAGAATTTTTCCTCTGACTGCAGAATGCGTGTTACAAGCGAGGTTTTATCCATCGTGCACCTTGACACTAACTGTATCTGTGCTTTTCTTCTGGGAGATTCACTCCAAATGCCCTTTCCAGCTGGGCTAGTTGATTCAAACCCTTGAAATAATTGTGTGGAAAGAAATAAATTAGCTAGTTTATACCGCCACAGAATCCCAATGCTTGTGGAGTAATGAACTGGATTTAAATCAGGGTTAAGACACAGAAAAGTCTTGGATCAAGCTCTCAGAGGTACAAAGAAGGGGTGTTGAGGTGAAGTACTTCATTAACGTCTGGTAATGTGTAAACATCTAGAGCGTGTTGCTGAATGTGTAGTTATTATCTACAGTGTTTCTGACCGTGTGGTTGTGTTGGTCCTTGAAGATGTTTATATGAGACTCTGTCCTCTCCAGATCTCCTGTTTACCCCAATGTATTACTTTAATAAAATAGAAGAAATTGCGGGTTACACCTATACATTATGCATACAAGCACTACTTTCTCAGGGTTAGTTTGAGTAACATTCTGTTAGGTGCGTTTCCGCGGGCGTGTGGATATTCGTGTGCGTACGAACATGCCCCGAGCTAGTTTTACTAACCTTTTTTTAGATCTTTGTTTACTTGTCTCACAGACATTTGCTGTTTTTCAAACAGGCTATCTGCCACTGGGCTGTTTAGTGGGATTATATCTGCATGATCCCACCAGCGAGGAAAACACAACAGAAAGAGACACAACTGATAGAGACCTGAGCTGGATCATTGTCTCATACACTCATTTACTCTGCTACCAAACACTGAGCAAAAATAATGGAAAAAAAGCCAAATTAAGCCGCTTAAAGATTTGGTCTTCTTTTTCAAATGGTTTGCCAGCAAAAAGTCTTAAATCAATTGCGCGAGATTTGAATGGATTAGTAAAATGCAGTGTCTTTTCATAACGTTATTCTATAGTTCTGGCATCATTAGTCTTATTAAGCCTTTTCTGTTTCAGATTAATTCTGCCCCCTTGGAAACCATGTTAATTTATTCAGCTTGTAACACCCTTCAGACAGCATAATTATATATTGATAAATAACAGGCAAACAGTGAAGGGCGAATTAATTCCAGATAACATCCTCTTGTTGTCTTTTGTCCTAAATTCAAACTGACATCCTAGAGTCTCACAGTGCTGAAGATTCACCAACGCATAGCCTAACACACGTTTAATCACAAACTTCCGCTATCAGTAGAAATCGGACACTCGTACCCCTATTTCTCGCTCCCCCTGATAACCCCATCTCACACACACACTCACACTCACACACACACACTCACACTCACACACTCACACACACACACACACACACACACACACTCACACACACACACACTCACACTCACACACACACACTCACTCACACTCACACACACACACTCACACACACACACACACACTCACACACACACACACACAGAGCTTCTCACTGTGACATTTCTGAACAGCACAATCAGTTAGATCCACTACTATCTCCTTCAGGTCGACAGAGGATAAGAGATCGCTGCTTACATTCCACAATCAAAACCAATACAACTTTATTTGTATAGCCCTTCTCACAAGCTCTGCCACAGGAGACTTGCCATAGGCCCATATGTTTGCACTCAAACCAGCGTACCACTCTCAAAGTCAAACTGTTTTGTTTGGATACATAAATACAAGAACAACTAAGAAATATCCTGTAGTGGAACTGTGAGGATACATGCTGTCGGTTTCTAAATCAGCAATCTTCCTTTCCTGTTTTAAAAGGCATTTTTGACAAACATCCGCAGGGAAATATATTCTGTGGAGATGGAACTGTAAACACAGCGACCCAAAGGCCCTATAAAGTCATGGCGCCAGTTAACTGCTAAAATGGTAGCCGTTCTGTTGACCAGCCTTGTTAATGGCCGGTACATGATGGTGAACCAGAAACAGACATATTCAGACAAGGAGACCTCGTTTCCAGAGAGACAAGTACCTCCGTTCAAAAGATGGACGTGCCCTCCACAACTCTAACAACCACCACATGCAGATGGGCTTGAAAAGAATAACAATAATACAAATAATGACTAAAAAGAGGACGATGTGTAAACAAACAGCAAGCGAAGAGCATGCTTGGCGATAACGGAGTGAAACGCACCCTCGCTGGTGCTTTGATGTTCGTGTACTCTGTGTTTATATGAGCAATAAAGCTTTGATCCTCTAATGTGAATAGTCTAGTGCTCAGTGTCAGTGCATTATCCAGCGCTAAAGGCTACGCCCCGCTTTCCCCCCCCCTCCCCCCCCCCCTTTTCCTCCACCCACCTTTCACCGAAAAGGACGTCAGGCTAGGTGGGGTTTATCCCAGCGTCAAGATCTCAGTTTAAACGCATTTCCTTCGACAATGAGACATTTAGCAGATGTTAGTGTGGAGGGGGAGGAACATTATAACACCCCCCCCACCCCCCCCACAAAAAAGAACGACAATAATTCTATAAAAAGCGTTTCAGTCTGTCTGGATCCGTGGCTGCGCTGCGGGAGTGGGAGGCAGGGTTTTTAGTTGCTTGGCTGCAGGTCACCTGCCTTCTCAGCAGGGTGCTCGCCTCAGCCGCTGCACCTGCACTGCGTGGGAGACGTGACCCCTTCCTCACCTCCCCTTTCAACAGGCCAGCTGATGGCCAGCCTGTCCAGATGTGCCAGGCCCTGTCCAGGTTCTGTCCAGACACACATGACTGACCTTCAGACATGGAAGAGGGGGGGAGAGAGAGGGGGGAGAGAGGGGGGAGGGGGTGGAGGTGAGGGAAGAGGGAGGGCGGCAGGGAGGGTGTGGAGGGGAGGCTGACCAAAAAAAAAGAATGTCCTTAATGAGCTGGTAGGCCATCGTTAGTTTCAAGCTGTGAATATGGAGATGTGGTCGTGCCTGGCTTGGATCCTCCGCTCCGAGCCTCACTTCTGGGACTACACGCATGTGAAAGGGGACTCTGAAGCGGCTGGTGAGGCGTGCAGTTTGCCCGGTGACGGCTGAGACGCATGCAGCAACACAGACGCCTTCACAAGACGCAGCCTAGATGTCCCTGCCCTACCGCACAGCAACGCTTTACATTAACCCACTTTAGAA
>CM059338.1:6740096-6750096 GCA_030340685.1 Protosalanx chinensis | reverse complement strand
AAGTACTAAGACATAATAATAATAATAAAAAAAATCCCAAAGGTGAGCCAAGTCTAATTAAAATTTGGAGGCCAGATGTTTTGCCGTTCCTGAGTCTGTTCCCATGATGCACTCGTTTGGCAGCTCCAAGCCTCTTTCTGAGCGCAAGACGCTTTTGGAAGCACAATAAAGGAGGATTAGCTTCTTTCATTTGCCGCCAGTTGATGTCCTGATGCGTCACACGTCATGCAGAGAAACCGTACTTCTTCCTCTTCGCTGGGGCGTCTCTGAATGAGTCACTTTTCAGGTGTTTAGTGTCGTTACTTGATGCGTTTCTTTACCTTGAGCACGGTTCAATCTGACGAACAGATCGCTTGTAACTAACAACAAACACCTGACAGACCTCACATCCAACTATTTAACTTAATTTCCACCGCCGAGTTTCGACGCAAGACCTATCCGCCATTTTTCATACATGCCAATCATGTCACCTACTGTGGGTTATAGAAGGGCTCCTTTTTTCTTTTTACGGGTTTTGGAGAAATGTTTGTGTTTGCGCTGCAGTTATTACTCTCAGGTGTCGTTTTCGGTGTGGAGTCTGTAATGAACTGTGTTGATGGCTTACTTCTGATACGGTTTCGAGCGGATGCCTTCAGGGAAATGAGGGAAGAGGTGAAGAGTGAGTTCTAGATTGAGCTGTCTGCTGGAAGAGATGCAAGTCTGCCTCTCTAATCAATGGGCTGAATCGCATCAACAGCCACATGAATGTTTCCCATTCTGACTCCTTGTTTACTGTCAAGGACGTTGTTGATTATCTCCGTACCAGCGTTCATGTATCATTCCACGACGCTTGAGACGATTGGCTTCATGATCGAACCCACCCCGCTCGACAGAAAACAGCACTATGCAGAACTCGGAACAAAAACACTTCACAGAAGGAGCTATCGGAGGGAAATGGTGCCTGATAGATGAATCTGTTTATTACATTATTTTTTTATTTTGTACTTGCCAGTTTTTCGCCATTTTTGTCCTTGGACATTTCATGTGTGTGTCAAAGGTTAAGGAATTGTTTTGTCTTGTGAAGTAAATTGGCCATTTGCAAGTCAGCGGCTGATTGAGACAGATCGTGAGAGCAGGAGGTGCTGTTCCACACTAACCATGCCCTAGTACTATGGATGATGCCTGATCTTAGGTATATACAGTATATCTTGTTTAGCTCAGGGCTGCGCCCGATGAATTACTATTAAGGACTGCGCAGCTCTCTAGTGAACTTTTAAACAACATGATTCACTAATGTGCTGTGCAAACACTTTCAAATGTGTGCTGGTCTTTGAATCCATCCAATAAAAATGATTAGCGCGCATAATTAAACTGCATCAATTATGCTGTGTGTCTCCTGTAAGGATTAGTTAGCCATGGTTGACAGACAGAGGAGAGACTGCAGTGCTGGAAGCACCAGATGTAGGCATGTTGTCTTGTCTTGCCTCTTGGACTAAAGTCACTTGTTCAGTTCTAGAACTAACATGATTAGTTCAGCTGTAGGACTAGTTTGACAGGTCCAACTTTAGGGATAGTGTGATTGGTCCAGCCCTAGGACTTGTGTGATTGGTCCAGCCCTAGGACTAGTCTTATTGGTCCAGCCCTAGGACTTGTGTGATTGGTCCAGCCCTAGGACTTGTGTGATTGGTCCAGCCCTAGGACTTGTGTGATTGGTCCAGCCCTAGGACTAGTCTTATTGGTCCAGCCCTAGGACTTGTGTGATTGGTCCAGCCCTAGGACTTATGTGATTGGTCCAGCCCTAGGACTTGTGTGATTGGTCCAGCCCTAGGACTAGTGTTATTGGTCCAACCCTAGGACTAGGGTTATTGGTCCAGCCCTAGGACTAGTGTTATTGGTCCAGCCCTAGGACCTCTGTGATTGGTCCAGCCCTAGGACTAGTGTTATTGGTCCAGCCCTAGGACTTGTGTTATTGGTCCAGCCCTAGGACTTGTGTTATTGGTCCAGCCCTAGGACTTGTGTTATTGGTCCAGCCCTAGGACTTGTGTTATTGGTCCAGCCCTAGGACTAGTGTTATTGGTCCAGCCCTAGGACTAGTGTTATTGGTCCAGCCCTAGGACTAGTGTTATTGGTCCAGCCCTAGGACTTGTGTTATTGGTCCAGCCCTAGGACTTGTGTTATTGGTCCAGCCCTAGGACTTGTGTTATTGGTCCAGCCCTAGGACTTGTGTTATTGGTCCAGCCCTAGGACTAGTGTTATTGGTCCAGCCCTAGGACTAGTGTTATTGGTCCAGCCCTAGGACTTGTGTTATTGGTCCAGCCCTAGGACTTGTGTTATTGGTCCAGCCCTAGGACTTGTGTTATTGGTCCAGCCCTAGGACCTCTGTGATTGGTCCAGCCCTAGGACTTGTGTTATTGGTCCAGCCCTAGGACCTCTGTGATTGGTCCAGCCCTAGGACTTGTGTTATTGGTCCAGCCCTAGGACTTGTGTTATTGGTCCAGCCTTTGTATTAGGTTCAGTGTTGTTTCTCTCCTTCACACAGTGTGTGTGTGTGTGTGTGTGTGTCCCTACGGCTTGTTTCTCTGTCATTAGAAACGACACTCGGAAAAACTCCATTCTAATCACTCTCACTCTGTCAGCTTTCACGCTCAGTGGCCACATCTCCATCACGTGCTTTAACACTCAAACAGTATCTTAATCACTGTCCTTTTCTCTGCCAGTTCCCTGTCCCTCGCTCTTTCACTCAAGGACCTACTAATCTTCTCTCTCCAACAATTTCTCACAGTCTCTCTCTCTCTCCAACAGTCTCTCTCTCTCTCTCTCTCTCCAACAGTCTCTCTCTCTCTCTCTCTCTCTCCAAAAGTCTCTCTCTCTCTCTCTCTCTCTCCAACAGTCTCTCTCTCTCTCTCCCTCTCTCTCTCTCTCTCCAACAGTCTCTCTCTCTCCCTCTCTCTCTCTCCAACAGTCTCTCTCTCTCCCTCTCTCTCTCTCCAACAGTCCCTCTCTCTCTCTCTCCAACAGTCCCTCTCTCTCTCTCTCCCATTCACCGAGCGTTTAGGATCCTCCAGCCCCCCTGAAGGGCCCTCTCTCCGTCTGGGCACACGCCCCTGCTTTCCCAGCAGCCTCTGGGAACCGTCTCTTTCATCGCGTTCAACATCCTGAACACCGGCTCTTTTGTCTGACTGGAAATTGATATGACAAAACTCATCCAGTTAACAAGGACTGTAGAGGCAACAAGGAGGGAGGCAGACAGCCTTTAGAGAGGTAGAAGCAGACAGGCTGCAAGGAATGATAAAATAATGATAATAAGAATAACTTTGATGCATTTTACACAATGTGAAACTGTGTATGCTGCACCTTACTCTGTGTAAGAACATCCCAGGGCTATGGTACTGCTCGCGATCAATTTAGCACGAATACCATCCAACTTTGACAGAATGGTAGTCTTGCTGCGTCTCAGACAAAACACGGTTCTCGTCGAAATCCCCCCCACCCCCACCCCTCCTCCTTCACTTCGCCCACTGTCTTTACCTGGATGTGATGACCTTATATAATGATTAAGTCCGTACATCAAGAATAATAGGTGCCCTCTTTATCCCCCGTTTTGAAGCAGAGACCGAGAGAAGGAAGTTTATCCTTTCATAATTAGCAGCTCTCAGTGAGAAGCTTAAAAATAAACAGAGGTGTTAGTTATGTGTGAAGAAATAATTCCATGCTTTGATAACAACAGGACACCCTCAAGCGCAGATACAGTAGCGTTGCTACAGCTAATTAGCGAAGGATTTGGCTGAAAAGCAAGGCTATTTTTCCACATTATGCATAGATTTATTTATGAGCGCCTGGACTATATTTGAAGTGAACCGCAACTAGTTTAGAAGCCCGGTAATACTAGGGTTGTTATTAATACAATACGTTACCAAACACATAAACACACACAAATTTGCATCATATTTGTGTCGACACAGCCATCCTAATTGGTGACAGTAATTCAAAATACGCCGGTAGGCTTATAATGCAATTGTTTTTCGCCGGCAGCTAGGTAAATAAGCGATACTCTGAATCTACATAAAACCTTCGATTTATTTATTGCGGGGTAACAGCTCTGCATGCACTTCAGCGCTTCGTCTGATTGGCTAACCATGTTTTCAACACAGCCTAGCTGTAGAGCGTGACGCTCTGAATGCAGTTCACAGCTTCTGTTGTGAAGCTTCCTGTTCACACCTTGGTCTGTCGTGTGTTCAGCAGCCCCTATACAGCACCTGAGCTGTTGGCAGTGCTAAGCATGCAGTCTCTCACACACACACACACACACACACACAGCGGAAACACAAACCCTTCACACCTCAAGTTCAGAACACCTATTAGATGACCCTTTCCTGACATTTTGTATGCAGTCTGTCAGCGTTACCAGTTCTGACAGCTTTTCGTTTGTCCTACACACACACACACACACACACACACACACCTCACACTCCTCTCTCTCTCTCACACACACACCTCACACCTCACACATCCACATCTCCAACACAACCTCTCCTCACATGTCTCCCCAGCCCAGCACAGCCCAACATCACCCATCACAGCCTCTTTCTTCACCCCCAAACCCCCTCCTCTTCATCCCTATACTCCCATCCCATGTCCAGAGCCACAGATCTCTCATCTCTACCGTGTGGTGAGGCAGGCGCTGGGCCGCTGTTTAATTCATCCGCACGCTTCCCTTTAAAGCGTAAACAGGGATATTTACATTCCTCGAGTGAATCCCCGTGAAGAGACACCCCACTTTAACAGGAAACAGCTTCGAGTGCTGCAGCCTCAAGTGGCAGTAGGGCTGTGCTCACTCTCGCTTTAATGCAAAATGAATGTTCATGAAGATCCTGGAAGATTGAGATTCATTGGCAGCTTATTAAGTTTGAAGCCTCCTGCTGTAAGTTTGAAGCTGTGCGGGAAGAAATATTCTACTTTGTATTTTTTTTGTCTTCCGCAATGTAGGCTACAGTCCATAATGTAACCCTTGGAGAACATGAGCACTCTCCGGACAACCATGCTCAACCCAGCGACGCTCAACGCAAATTAAGATAATTATGTCATAAAACGAACGTCGGAAGGCAACATGATTAACATTCATAGTTTCGTAACAGGCTAACGCTGATATTTCACACCCACAAACGCTACGTTGGAAAAGTGTGAAAATCTGCGCCAATCGCCTGGAACGAAATATGAATAGGACTGGTTGGGATCCGTTTATCGCCCTCGTCTAATATCTGGAACGTGTTTGGCTTGCGCGGGTTCACCCTCGTGCGTGTGTGAGCTGCCAAAGCGTGACGGCTCCACACACACGCTGTGTGTGTGTGTGTGTGGTTCACTGAAGAAGGGCCGGCTGGGTGAGACAGAATCCTCTCTGTTCTCCCGTGAGGAAGAGGAGACACAGACAAGCATTCACAACACATTTGATGAATTTCAAATAACCCCCCGTTTCTAAATAGCAACTCCTGCTTTGTGTTTAACTGACACACAGTTCTCCACCCCCCCCCCCCTCCCCCCTTCCACCCCCCCTCCCCCCCCTCCCACCTTCTATTAGCAGTCAGAAGGTTTTCCATGGTTAACCGAGCACAAAGAATACAAACTGCTATTTTCTTTCGATTGATATGACAAGTTAGCGATATGTGTGTTCAGTCATGTCTTTATTGAGCCTCCCTCTTCATTCCAGTCATCCAAACTCTGTCATAGTTCTGTCAACATAATGATCAAGTGTTCTCTCTGAGCATGAAATCACTCAGTGACAAAAGGCAAAAAAAAGCGCTCAGCTCAGCATCGTGTCTCAGTAGAATGCCTCTGATTGCAGCCTCACTCCCACTCTGTAGGTAAACACAATACATACAAATGATATATAATCACCCACAGTGTCACAGTGGGTCCAGTGATCGATCGACCTCAGCGCTCGTGGCTTCTCCTCAGTGTTGGGTGAAATGCGTTGGGTCAGCATAACCCCTGTGCCTCACACCGCACACAGCCAGGGGCTGTGTTAGCTGTCTGACTTAATGTAACTCTGACCCTTCTACACTCCTGTTGAAAAATACAACCTGTCTCTGTGACTCTACATCCTCTCTTTGTATCTCTCACTTTCTCTGTCTGTCTCTCTCTGTCTTTCTGTATCTCTCACTTCCTCTCTCTCTCTCTGTATCTCACTTTCTCCTCTCTCTCTCGCTCTCTCTAAGTGTTTGTATGAGTTTGAGTGAGTGTGTGTTCATGTGAAATTGTGTGCGTGTGTATATGTGTGTGATTGCCTATTGTAATTGTTCATTTCTTTAGCAGACTGTACTGTGTGTCTTTCTCAGAGAGAGAAAAAAAGGTAATTGGTTTGTGGCAGTGTTGCTGGCTGTGTATTGGTGATTTGGGAGAATGTTAATAATCAAACTGACTTGGCCAGCACCCACAACAACCACCTGACCAACACATTTGAATGTTTGGCCAAATACATTCATTTGGTTCCCAGTAATTACATACAATATACATGTTAATTTCTTAAACATAATTTTGAACATTACAAAGGTGCCCTAACAGTGAAGTCTTACACTGACTATAATGCACATAATCGTCTATAAAAAAAGAAAATATAAGCATTAATTTCTTGGAGATATAGTACTAGTACTGCATTTTGTTATTCATACACTATGTATTTAACAATACAATACATAACATTTATCTTTCTATAACTATCAATCACTCTGTCTCAAATAATGGTATATTATACATATATATATATATAAAAAATACCCTAGAATAATACAATTTTCTGAAGTGAATGAGATTGCATAACACGAGGGAGAAAATGAATATCAAGTGTAATCCATCACTCCTGCCAGAACAGTAAAATGGCCATCCTGGGTGGTAAAATGAATTAGATTTCCATTGCAATCTGACACAGTAAAATGAGCCACAGGAACCCTTTCTGTATTTCCTGTCAATATTCATGATCGCAACGACAGAAAGTCTCAATGTCGCCGATGTGAATCTGTTTCCCTTTCCTTCATCCACGTGTCTCTACTTTCCCTTATGGACCAGATTTTCGGTGGTTAAATGACGTGTTTCTGCTTTTCAAGCTTCTGGTTTGATTTGCAAGTGTATAAAGAAGCGTGTGGAGAAAACACACACACATGAAAGGTTGTGTCCTTCTTTTCAGCCATAAAAATGAATAGCTTCACTTTGGGGGGGGGGGTTAGGGTGGGGAGGGGGCGAATGCTTTTATCCTGACATTCGGACAAAACAGCTCACCGTCTGAAATGTTATAAAACACACCATTAGTGGTCTGTTGAACACAGCTTCAATACTCGAGCACTAACTAACACTTAGAACCAACAGGAAGTGTGAGTGGGCAGATAGAACATTAGTCGTTTTTCATAAACAAGGACACTGTCTTCTAGCTGGCCCAAGATGGAGAAGAGGGGAAAAAGAAAGTTGTCTTTTCCTTTATATTAATAGTGAGTCAGTGAGTGCTTGTCCATGTGGGTTGCAGGCGTCTGTGTGTCTGTGGCGTGTGTGTTTGTGTGTTGTGTGTTTGTAGATGTTATTCGTTAGATGTAGGAAAAATGAGAAGTCACATAAAGCCTCGGAGCGAAGACCTGTCAATATGAATCTCACCATTAAGCACCGAACCTACGTTATCAGTAGCTGTAAGTCTGAGGCAGTTAGAAACACATTCTTTCTGGAGAAATCAGACACAGTCAAGATGTCGTTCCTCTGCATCGTCGAGGCCTGAAGAGCCTGTGTCCTACACACACACAGACAAGCGCTGTCCGTCCTGATTCAACAGACCATCCTCTCTTGAAAGCGGAGACACTATCAAAGAGTCACTAGCAGTTTCAGAGAAAGAACGACAACTGACTAGGTGACAACATCTGTTGTTCTGAGCCGCCAATGGATGAAAAGGAAAACGCTATCACAGAAGGAAATGACATGTGCTTCTCCCGCGCTGTGTTGGGATCTGTGTGTGGTCTAATTACAGCAAACACCACAGGTTCCCTGTCCCTACAACAAAAGGAAAATGGACAAAGATAGCTGCTGCTTTCACACTCCAATAATTATAAGGCCATTTGATTTTTTTTATCCTTCCCGCAGCGGAGGGAGAGCTTAAAGAAGTGTGTGGTTCTTTTGTGAGGAGTGGATTGGAGGTTTGACTCCAGGCCCCGGGCCTCAGGGGCTCTGCTGCGGTGCCCTGATGAGCTGCTTTCAGCTGGTGGCTGTGAAAACAATGAGGTGAGCTGAGAGAGGTGGAGGAGGGGGGGGGGAAGCTGATGGAAGTCTGTGAGTCAGGTCACAATGTGCGTGTGTGGGTGTGTGTGGGGGGCGGGGGGTGTGGGTTCATGTGTGGTGGATGGTGTGTACGTGTAAGGTTTGCGAGTAGGTGTGTGTGTGTGCGGTAGGTGGACAGTGTGTGTTTGTGCGGTGCGTGGAGAGGAGGGGTCTGTGAAGACCTGCGGGGGGGGGGGGGGAGAGCGATTCCACAAAAATGCCGGTAATTAATGTATTTTAAGGCTTTTCCAGCCTCCTTGCGCCGCTCTATTCAAACGAAGCTTATCTGTAAATGAGTTTCTGCCATAACTCACAGCATTGTTGATGGAAGAGGAGGGCTGTGCGTAATTATAACACAAAGCAATTAAGGCCCTTTGTAAATCAACCAAAACAAAAGATGCCACTTTTTTTCTGATCATAATTAACAGCAGGGACAACAAACGTTTCAGCTTTGTCCTTTATTTAAGGTAAATAAGAAGCCCATGCGGTGTTTACATTATTTACATTTAACACTCGCTCACTTTTTAACAACGGTGTTGTGCAAAAAGAAATCGTGTTCGAGAGCGTGGCTGCTATGGCTACAGGCAGCGGCCAGTGTGTGTGTGTGTGTGTGTGTGTGTGTGTGTGTGTGTGCGTGTGTGTGTGCGTGTGTGTGTTATCAGGGTACGGTCAAATAGGTTTGCGAGTGCAAAATAAAACTTTCTGCAGATGATTTGAAATCCCAGTTACTGCACATCTAGTCAGTGTCAACAAGGGTTCAGCACCATGGACAGCTCATGTTCCACGCTCATTATGGACTGCGAAGAAAACTGACTTGTAAGCTGTGTGTGTGTGTGTGTGTGTGTGTGAAGGTTCCTGTGTGTGTGTGTGTGTGTGTGTTTGAGCATGTGTGTGTGTACTTGTGCCTGTGCCTCTGTTTGTGGGTCTGTGCTCCTGCACACCTACAGTATATCAACTTCCTCTGTTGAAAATGTCTTTTGACTATAGAAGTAAAAAACAAGTGGGAGATCTCAGTCCAGGGCAGCTCAATAACAGGACACATTACTGCAGCCAGCGCTGCTTTGTGGCAAGCAGGAACACATGATGAAAGAGGGCATTAACAGCACACAGCAATCAGAGAGAAACACGCCGACACACCCAAAACAGCAGAGAGACTCTCGCGTTTATTTTTCTCATTAGGGCCTCGGCGAATCAGATCAATCCTTCAGACCACAGCTTCCCAGCGCCTCTGAAGCTCATTCCCATTCACCAGACAACATCTAAAGGTCTAATTACGCTGGTTTCCCCTCAGCCAGCGGGCGAGGGGGAGAGAGAGAGAGCCACTTGGCTGAGTCTGACTGAGACTCTCCCTGCATCAGTGACACAGGGCTCCCCAGGGCTGTGGCTCTACAGACACCGCTGCCAGCCCCTGGATCTCCAGACCGCAGCCCTTATTTGGGAAGCAGAGATATGTGAAAGGAAGAAGAAAAAAAGAGCACCTCGCTTCATATCTCTGACAGCTCATTACCACGGAAACAGTGCTGCGCCCTGACATCGCCCCCTCCCTCCCCTCCCCTCATCCCTCCTCTCATCCCTCCCCCATCTCATCTTTAGCCCCCCACCCCTCTCTGACTGAGAGATGGAGGGTTTTTTTGGAGGGGGGGGGGAGAAGAAAGATCTCAGTAATGTAGAAACACTGGTGGCGCCTCTAATTAAGACAGCTAACTGAAGGACTGTGCTCCCATTAGACTGAACC
>CM059338.1:6684328-6739596 GCA_030340685.1 Protosalanx chinensis | reverse complement strand
CCCCTACCCACCCAGGATCCTCCCCTACCCACCCAGGAATCCCCCCCCCCCTCCCACCCACACAGCCAGTATCAGCTGGAATTATCTGCCCTGAGCCACCTACAGATACCACCAGGAGGTAGGAGTCATGTCAGGGGCGTGTCCAAGCTGTGACTCACACACACACACACACACACGAGCTGTGACTCACACACACACACACACGTATCTGTTTGATCTCACCTGGACTTCCAAAATACACCCGTGTTGTGAAAGATTTCTCATGTTGTGTTTTTTTTTAATACCGTTGGTTTCAGTTTCTATCTTTGCCAGGTTTTTTTTTTTTTGGGGGGGGGGGGGGGGGGTTGTTTTCCATGACTGTTGTTGCCAAGTAAATTACTTCTTCACTCAAGCTGAAGTTCAGATACTCAAAGGTCTGGTCACAGTGAAGCACTGACTCAATTTCCCCCCCACTCAAGTTAAATCTCTGTAAATAAAAATACAATCGCATCAGAATGGAGAGATGGATGGATAAAGGAGGTGTCCAAACAATCCACAGAATAGGAAGTAAGATCAAGTAGTTCCCTTTCTAAACCAGTTGCATTGTTATTTTCCCTGGTTCTCCCTATAGTGTCATGGTGTTAAACTGCACCTCACATTAGCTCCCAGATAAACACACTGTCTAGGATGGATGTTGGATGTGAAACACCACATGTAATCCTTTTAGGTAAGGTATGTGACTGTCTGGGTCTTGCTGCGTTAGCCTCCTGAATATCTTCACCTCAGACATCAGGGCTGGAAGACCATACAAAGACCTCTTTGTTTGTTTGAGACGACACTGCGAGGACTATCATGAGAAGAAGCTATGTAGGGGGTAAAAACCGCTGCACCTGGCTTCACAACGTCAGTCTGACATGGGGATTTGTGAAGACGAGCTGCTTGTTCTTTATCCTAGAAGGTCATTTCTTCTCGAATACTGACGCTGCACCCGTTAACCTTTCACTTTTGGGAGTGAGATATTTAGAAATCCCAGGAAAATAGGTCCAAATTCAGAAGAGGGAACAGTTTAATGCGGATTGTCAAACTGCTTAATGATATGTTTCATTTATTTTTCCTGTGGTCTACAGGTGACATCATGATACCGCAGGCCTCAGCTCTGTTCAGACCAGCGGATGTTAAGTCGAAACTGTGCGCGTCCCCGCCCCCCTGTGCGCGTCCCCGCCCCCCTGGGCCGCTCTGGAAGCACCTTAAAGCGCTCGTCCCCGACAGAGCCTCATTAAGGTGCGGCAGAGGAACAGGTGCCTGGGAGTGCGGAATTACCTTTTTATCCGTTTGGATAGGAACTCAAACTAAGAAAAAATAGTCTTAACGTTTTAACGGAAGATTTGAAGATTTGTTTTTCCTAAGAAAAGAGTATCAGATCGCCTTTTATAAAGTTTTATCAAACTTAAACGTTTTTTATTCGTCCGGTTGAAAAGGCGCGGAGGGAGAGAAAAAAAAATTAAGCCAGTTGGACGAGAAAATTCTACCCGAGTTTGATCTTTTTTTAACGTTTTAGGAATAGTGTTAAATCTAAGAATAGTTTAAAATGGCAAACTCAGGATTGCAGATTTTGGGCTTTGCCCTGTCGATGCTGGGTTTGATAGGTTTGATCATTGGGACAATCCTGCCCCAGTGGAAGATGTCTGCCTATGTTGGAGATAACATCATCACTGCAGTGGCCATGTACCAGGGACTGTGGATGTCTTGTGCCTTCCAGAGTACAGGACAGATTCAGTGCAAAGTTTACGACTCCATTCTGCAACTTGACAGTAAGTGTTTCTCTGTTCGATTGAACAAGAAAATATTAATTTCTCTCTTCGAATCAAATCTGCTGTGTATAAAACACTAGATCATGCAGCATATCCTGTAGTTAAGGTGTGTTTTGGGGGAAGGCCTAACTCAAGCAGGTGTACTAGGCAGGTGAATTCCCAGGATCTCATTCTCACTTCAACGTTTGACTAAAACCTTGTAGTTGATGTAATTGCTTTTTTTCTTCTTAGTAGAACCTCCACTTTGTTTTACGTTTTTTCAGTTTTTGTTTTATAACCGTTTTTTTGGGCTTTTTATCGCTTTTATTTCCCAGGCATCGCTTATCAGTGAGTACACTCAACAATGCGATAGTTTCATTTGAAAGGCTTTCATGCTCTGGCCTAGGGGCTCCACACAAGGAACTCGTTGACTTGTTTCGGTTAAGCTGTGACCAAGGTAATGATTAGGTTGGTTGCCATTGTTCTGTTCCGTGGGCGTGGCCCTCACCTCACCTCCCCCCCCTGTTTAGAAGATAGGAAAAAATCCCGTTGGAGCTCTCTGAGCGCTGTGAAAGCTGGCTAGGGGCTGGCGCGGTGGTAAACACCACCTTTATTTGTCTCTTGTTTTAGTAAACAGAGTAGTGAAGAGGAGTAAGGACACAGTATAAACCCCCCCCCCCCCAACACACACACATAATTCAAGTATATTACAGGTACATAAACACCTGTATACATTCTTTAAATCTGTATTGACATTTCTATTCATTTAAAAGTTGTAGTCCTAAAGTACATCTGGACTGTGCAGCAGGAGGTTTAAGATCAGGAGAACATAGTGGAACAGTGTTTCTACGCAGGTGTGGAATACAGATCAGGACCATCAACAGACCTCAGAGAAAACACCAACGGCCTTTTAACATCAGAACATGGACACACTTACTAGCTGCACACGCACACACACACACACTCTCACACACACAGTAACAGCACGTGGTAAATCAGTGTTAAATCATGCCTTTGGAATGGATTGAGAGCGACATTGCAGTGTGACTAAACTAAACTCCACCTTCCAGTCTGCCTGCCCTGATCTCTCCTCACTGCCGTGCATATTTGCAAACCCCCCCCCCCCACATACCCCCCCCACACATACCCCCCCCCCCCCCCCCCCCCCCCCCCCCCCCCCACCTGCCCCTTACAGCAGTTTTCTCAGCAGTTTACTGGCCTGATGTTGCGCTTCATCAGTTATGCTGCTGCTGAGAAGCCTCCTTCCCTCTCCTGGTGCTCGTGGCTCCCTGCCCAGCTGACACCTTCCTGGGGCTCGCTCGTACTTTACAGTGGCTCGTTCCGTGTGGCTGTAAAACCATATCTGTGTTTGAGTTGCCTATCGACCCTTCGGATAAGGAGTTCGATAAAACAATTAAGTTTATGGCGTCGGCAAACATGGACGCAATCTAGTCTTGATAAACGTAGTGCAATCAGACGCCATGATCATAAACCGTGTGAATACAAAGTGGGTATCTGGAATAACAACAGGCTGATTGACTGCTGCATTGTAAAACAAGAAGCACTATAGGAGAGTATGAGCCTCTATGTAAACTAGGTTTGTGACGGCACAGAATCTGGTCTGGGTTTGAGTTAGGGTCAGGGTTAGAGCCTGGGTTAGGGTCAGGGGCCTGGGTTAGGGTCAGGGGTAGAGCCTGGGTTGGGGTCAGGGTTAGAGCCTGGGTTAGGGTCAGGGTTAGAGCCTGGGTTAGGGTCAGGGGCCTGAGTTAGGGTCAGGGTTAGAGCCTGGGTTAGGGTCAGGGGCCTGGGTTAGGGTCAGGGTTAGAGCCTGGGTCAGAGTCAGGGTTAGAGCCTGGGTTAGGGTCAGGGTTAGAGCCTGGGTTAGGGTCAGGGTTAGAGCCTGGGTTAGGGTCAGGGTTAGAGCCTGGGTTAGGGTCAGGGTTAGAGCCTGGGTTAGGGTCAGGGTTAGAGCCTGGGTTAGGGTCAGGGTTAGAGCCTGGGTTAGGGTCAGGTTAGAGCCTGGGTTAGGGTCAGGGGCCTGGGTTAGGGTCAGGGTTAGAGCCTGGGTTAGGGTCAGGGGCCTGGGTTAGGGTCAGGGTTAGAGCCTGGGTCAGAGTCAGGCTTAGAGCCTGGGTCAGAGTCAGGCTTAGAGCCTGGGTCAGAGTCAGGGTTAGAGCCTGGGTCAGAGTCAGGGTTAGAGCCTGGGTTAGGGTCAGGGTTAGAGCCTGGGTTAGGGTCAGTCAGGGTTAGACAGGGTTGGATAGGGTCAGATCATATAAGCTCCGTTAACATGCTTCCAGTCTCTTTCCTTATTGACGTGGTGGAGAGCAGCTATCTGGGTGTGTCCTCAGCTTCTGTGAGTACCGGTTTCTGTACGCCGCCATTTTGATCCCAGCTCTGTTTGAATGATACTGTGGGAAGGTGCAGCCAATAGGAAGTTTAGCAGGCCTTGACATCAGTGGAAAAAGGAGCGTCTTTCTCCGAATGAAATTTGACCCCTCGTCTTCCCCTCCCCCTCCCCCATTTCAGCCCTGACTGGTTAGACCTGTTCCTGTGAACTGAACCATGGTGGAGGGGGAGGGGGGGGGGGGTGGTTATACACATGCTCACAAACACACCTTTTACACACACACACACACACACACACACACTGTTTTCAGAATGGTTTCATGTTGGAGCAAGTTAGTGTTGCACCTGTCTACAGGTGCACAGGGCGAGGGAGTGGCAGAGAGAGAGTGTGTGTGTGTGTGTGGTTTGCATTTGCATGCATGGCTCCAAGTTTTACTTCCTGAGTGTGCCACAAACCTTCAACCTTACTTCCTGTTAAGAATATTAATTCCAGTTAAGAATATGATAGTTGTTTGTCATTCATCTGTGTTTTTAAAACGGAACACATTTGATTAAGAATTACAGCTGTAGCTTGGTTATAGTTTAGGAGACTTGATCTTCACACTGTATTGAAGGTCATATTGAATGGATAACAGGAGACTGTAAATGGACAAAGAAACTCCATCCTGCCCACATTTCTGCTAGACTTCATCAGTGGTTTAAAATATTAGTAATCACAGATTTATGGTGGTTGAATAAGATCTAAGACAGCTAGTAAATAGGTCAGTGTTTGGCTGAAGATCAACACCTCTATCTGCTTCCACCTGCTGTACGTTGCCCTGGATGAATCTCTGCTGAATTAACGCGTAGTAAAACAGATTGCAGATTGTGTGATTGATTCGTCAACCCTGTCCTCCCCAGGTTCCTCCAGGCAACGCGTGCCCTGATGATCGTTGGCATTATCGTCACAGTGGTAGGACTGGGCGTGGCCACCATGGGGATGAAGTGCACCA
This sequence comes from Protosalanx chinensis, assembly GCA_030340685.1. Classification (NCBI taxonomy): domain Eukaryota; kingdom Metazoa; phylum Chordata; class Actinopteri; order Osmeriformes; family Salangidae; genus Protosalanx; species Protosalanx chinensis. The sequence continues at coordinate 6,734,486 of CM059338.1, read as the reverse complement.
CATGCGGCAGCGATGACAAAACCAAGAAGTCTCGCATCGCCATGACGGGAGGCATCGTCCTGCTGATTGGCGGTAAGGATCCATGTGACTTTCTCTGTCATTTCCTGTTGTCTGTGTTCATGAGGGGGTGATTTAACGTTTCTCTATGTCTCTCTCTCTCTCTCGCTCTCTCTCCCTCTCTCTCCCTCTCTCTCTCTCGCTCTCTCCCTCTCTCTCTCTTTCCTCTCTATGTCTCTCTCTCTCATATCCAGCTCTTGCATCCGTTGTGGCTTGTTCCTGGTTCGCTCACAACATCATCAAGGATTTCTACAACCCCTTCACACCCGTCAACACAAAGTAAGCAGCCTATCCTCTGCTGTTCGTACACACTGGAGTCTCTTCTCCAGGGCTTCTTAAGGACTTATCATTTGATATGACTTGGAAGTTAGTTAATGTTACTAGTGAAAATCAGATGTTTGATGTCATGGTGATAACCTGACTTCCTTTCCCAGGTATGAGTTTGGGTCGGCCATCTTCATCGCCTGGGCCGGATCCTTCCTGGACATCATGGGCGGGGCCATGCTGGCTGCTTCCTGCCCCCGGGGCAGGAAAGCCGCCACCCCTAAGTACCCCATCTCCCGCCCTGCGGGCAGCAGCCACAAGTGGTTCGTTTGAGAAGTCCTGTGGTGCTTTAAGAGCACAAGATCCACCAGCACGTCCACTCTGGTCCCACTCAACACGCCAGTCCCTCCCCCCGCTTCATCCATTTTCGTTTGTTAAATTTGTGTCCTCTCTTCCTGTTTGTATCTGAGGTTCCAGCCCCACCTGCCTCCCTTGTTACTGACGTCTAAGAGGCTTCTCTGTTCAGAGAAATCTGGACTTGATGTCTTTTAGACCGTAGAGGACAGTCAGGGAGGTTTTGTTCAGTAAAGCAGGTTGAGATGGAGTCTGTCTCAGGATGAAATGTATCACTCCCCTTTCAAACTAACACTCCAGCTTGGTGCTGTGGTGTTATGTGAAACAGCCAAGGTTTTATTTTTATTAAATTTTTTAAAGAGCTGATTTAACAGCTGTCTTTGTGACCCTGTAACTGGTAATGCTGAGATTTTGGTCAACTTTATTTTGTATTCATTAGAAGAGGGTGTTGGAGGAGGGGCAGTAATTTGAACTCATTCATACCTGTGCCCATACTTGTAAATAAACACGATTCATTTTCTATATCCTAAACTCTCTCGCTTATTCAGATGGCCATGATAGACTGCCTATGCTTCAGCGTAACTCTACAGTGAAGCAGTGAAGTTGCTTTCTAGCCTGGATCTAATCTCTCCCTCTGTCACTCAACTATGTTCTGACCGAAGGGGTAGGAAATACTTGTTCTGTTCCCATTAGTAGATATTATGCAACGCTAAAGAATATTTAACATTTTTAAGAGGTTGTTTCATTTTGTGATTGTTTTTTGTAATGGGCTTTGTGTCATTAAAGTGTAGGCAAAATGTTGTGCCAGGTAGGTTTTTGGTTGTGGTGGTTGTCTTGGCTGACAACAACACTGAAAACCTCAAGCCAAAACTCATGATTCATGAATGGATCTTGAAGACTTGTGGCCTATAGACTTTATATTAAAAGTGGTTTGTTTTACATCAAAAGATACTGTGTAGGTATTTCTTCAGAAATGTGGTTGGATGGGTTTAGCGTTCAACATTACTACTGGTTTCTCTCTTTCAACAGTTGGGTAAATTCCATATTTGCTTCTCCAGGAAGTCTAGTCTGAAGGGTCAGGGCTTCTCTCAATCGTGACTCATCTTTTCAACACAGTCATCCACCCTGATCACTCAAACGATTTAACTATTTACTGAGGTGTGTACGTGCAGTTTCGATTCAGCTTTAAAACACTTCTGTGATCTGACCTACTTGTACCTCTTCCAACACCTGATTCTAATGAACGGTTCGTTATCAAGCTCGGCAGAAGCCTGATAACCACCCGATCATTTGAACCAGGTTGTGTTGACACAGACTTGCATGTTCTAGATGTTTCTCTCATTTCCCATGTTTTGGCAGGACCTCGCACATTCTTTTGGCTTCATCGCCATCTTGTGGCGCTCCTCTGCGGTGAAACGCATCTGTAGTGGAGGGCAGTGACGGGACTAATGTGAGCCTCTACTGAGAGAGACAGAGAGAGGAAAAGAGAGAGAGACAGACAGAGAGAGGAAGAGAGAGAGAGACAGAGAGAGACAGAGAGAGAGAGAGACAGAGAGACAGAGAGAGAGAGAGAATGGAAAGCCATAACAGCATGTTGGTTCGAGTAACACCCATCAGAATTCAACAGCATAACCAGAGTATATGAACAGCATCAATCGCCATTCGATCACAGGGTTCTCCCACCGAATCCATCACCAGTTTATTGGTTCTCAAACAGGGTTTCATTCGGTATGTCAGCGCACTACAGTTAACATGATTGTGAGTAGGTGGGAGTCAACGTATGAAGGTAGATAACACGCTGCCTAAGAAGCAGATCACAAAGTCAAACAGACTGTTTGGATCCTAGTAACCCACGGCAACACCCTGCACCAAATAAACCAGAGCTTTGGTTCTTATTAAAGGATATGTTGCATATACTATGATTATTCCTATAAATACATATGTGCATTTCTTCTCACAGTGTTTCCTATACAGTGAGTTGGTAACAAATAAGGTCAAAACATGAAACAAAGTCGACGAAACGCACAGGAGCAAATGAACAAACTAGTAAAAACAAGTGCATTGAAACGCGTATCCGAGTACAATACAGTTAAATGCTGGAAACCCATACTGCTGAATCGTCACAACAACATGATCTCAGAGTCGTAAACAGTGAAGCAACCGGATGTTTTTGCCAAGGAGAGGTAATAAAAAGCCATCTGTGGGTGGAGCTGTGGAGGACAGATCCATGTGAGAATCTTTCACGGACACGATGTTAAAACGTCCAGTCCTGGTTCAGTGTTATCTCTCCCTAATCGTAGTTCACCCAGCACCCCCATCTTTCTCACTCCCCCCCCCCCCCCCTCACCACCTCCCCCAGCTCACCCACTTCTCGTATCTCAGGTCACCCTTAAGCATGACCCCCCCCCCCTGCACCACTTACACTAACCCAGTGGGTCAGCTGTTACCATCTCTCAACACCACCAAGGCACCCCAAACCTTCGCTCACCCCTCCCCCTCTTCTCAAGATAACCCAGGAATCCTCCCTCCCCCCCAAACTTTGTCCTCCTTATCTCTCAGACCTCGCCAGGTATGCTGCTATCCCCCCCCCCCCCCCCCCCACCCACTACAGTAGCTGCAGCAGAGATGCCAGGAAGCTAAACTACAGTTCAAAGTGCATGCTGCTAATGTAAACAATAAGGCCAGCCTCCCCCCCCCACCCCCACCACCCTCTCCTCCCCAGCTCGGCAGTCCTGGGAGCCTCTCCGGCCTCGGTTCGCGGAGGCTGCAAGGTCAGGCTAGGGATGAGAGGCTGAGGGAGATGGGAAGGAGAGGCCCGTTATTGTTCAAGTCCTCCAGGTCCTCGTCGTCGATGTCCACTGCGAACACAACGCACAGCAGGGGGCTGTGAGACGATGAGCAGGTGAGCCAAACCCAAGTCACAGCTGTCTGAACCCTGAGCTGCCTCTGGAGCCAAGAAACATCCTTTCACAAGGTCTGTATCCATTAATGCAGAGCTTGTTTCCAACATGAAAACATTCACTAATGCCATTAATGTTTGATATACCTCGTCTTGAAATGCACTCTAATGTTGTGCACTTAGTGTTGTGCACCATATTGTGATCTGAGTACGGGTGTCATGTTTGCTCAGTGGGGTTATTAACTGCCCTGGAGAGACTACCTGATTCTCCCTCTGTGTTATCTGCCGCACTCACCTCTCTTCGACCGCTCCTATTTGCCCTAGCTTCGGGGCCCGGTGTCCTAGTCTCCGCTGGGGGGTGTCAAAGCTCACCTCACCCCTGCTGAATCTCGTTCCCAAACCGGGACCCTCATGCGGCTCACGGGAGCTCCCCGTGCCCGGTTGGATCACGCCAAACGGGGGTAACAGCTTGGGCATTCCCAGCGGGGGGTCAGAGGTCTCTGGGTGCGGGTCTGGCTTCTTGGACCTGGGTCTCTCTACCTCCTGCCGCTCCTTCTCCTCGTCCTTACTGCCGCAACAGTACAGCATGCAGAATATCTGGCGATGAGATCTCTATCTGCTTGATAATATGGGGCAAAGTATTAGATTAGATAAAACCTTTATTTGTCCTGGGGGGGGGGGGGGGGGGGGGGGGGGGGGGGGAATTGCAGTTTACAACAGCAGCAGGGTAAAGTAATATAACAATAACAATAGGGGGGCACGATAAAGTACAGTATAAAAAATAAGACAGTTAGTTAGTTAGTTAAGTACGTGGTTAAGTGAGTGGTTCCTGTGTCGAATGTGAAATGAAAGATCAGAGATTATACTTATGTTGACACTTGGCATACACACCCATGACGCGAGGACAGTGAGACGTGTTTACTAAGAGACTGCGTTAAGTTGCATTTAAACAAGCTGAGTCAAACAAATACATATATATATATATAAAAATAAATGTAAGTATGCTGATGTTCACGTAATTTGTTGACAAACGTCAAGTCGTGCAAGTTTGTGAGGGCAATGCGCAAACTAGACGTCGGAATCATTCCCGTGTGCATTTTAAATACAGGCCTTATGTTTTAAGTATGTTTCGTTAATTTCATACCTATAACCGTGTAAAGTATTTTTCTAACCTGTAACCAGGCCTAACAGACGACACGGAGGATCCTCGTTGCTTCCCCAATGCGATGTTTAGATTGTGAGGCAGTGTGGTTGTGTTCGCCTGCTCCCCTCTGCCAAACACACTGTTCCAGTGTCTTAAAGGAAAGTCCTGCATTTTCAAACCCCTGGACAAGGGATTCCCCATGTCAGGGAGAGGGTGGGCAACCCTGGTCCTCGAGGGTCCTGAAGGTTTTAGATGTTTCCCTGCTCTAGCACACCTGATTATAATGAACAGGTCGTAATCAAACCTCTATCCTCAGAACTCTATCCTCCCCCCTCCCAAACCCCTGGTTTTCCCAGAAGTCTTTGTATGATCATATCTAATTTAGTACACATTTTAAAAGCAAAACTACAATCCTCCTAGTATACTTTTTGTATAATAAATTTGAATGACAACCTGTATCTGTTGTCGATATTTTTTTCATTAAGTAATTTAGTAACTTGACAAAAACACACAAGTTTGTATCAATGTGTCAATCATTTGTGCTTTTTCACAGAGTCAGTAATGCAGTGGTGTCAAAGCCTCGCCCTGTTTCAGGGTTGATGATTCCAGCAGACATTCTCTTCTAAAGCTTTCTGGTTGGACCTGCTCAGTTTTCACATTGACTTGTGTGTCTTTGTAGTTTCATTGTTGCATGTTTAATCCCAGTCTATTTTAGACTGGTGCCAGTCTTTCCTCCTTCAGAAGACAGTATCAGTCTCTCTCCTTGTCCACACCTATACAAGCTCAGGTAAGAGATACCCTGATTACCCTGAAGGATAACCAACAGATAGAGATCAAGGAATGAAAACGTGACTTTTCCAACCGTTTTTAGTTTCACAAAGCTGCTTTAATGTTCTCATGTTTATATGGCAGTGTTTTATTAAAGAGCTTGCACCTGCTACGGTTGGTTAAACAGCTGGCCTAACGCTTAATGACACACGAAGATGTGACTGGCTTACATAGAGGACTGTGTGTTAGTCAAATCCAACAAATACACATTTTTTCATCGGCCTAAAGTTTCTGATAAACACTCTGTTATAAACACACATCTTTATCATATGAATATAAAGTCACTTCATGAACTCTAACGTATTCCTTTGTATGTGAACGTCATGAGTTGCTGGATCTCTGGATGGTTGACATGTAGCTCAGAGAGGATTTGATGGCTGTGTTTTCCAGATTAGTCTTCATCATCATCATGTCGTCTAAGATGATCATCAGGCAGCCTGAGCCGGTCATGGAGTCCAGAGAGTCTGATCAGTGGGGATCTCAGATCTGTGACTGCTTACAGGACATCCCAGACTGTGAGCACCAGCTGTCTCTCTGAGTGTGTGTGAGTGTGTGTGTCTGTGTGTGTGTGTGCATGTGTGTGTAAAATGAGTTATGCCTGTGTGTATGTGTTTTTTCCCGGATTTTGTGTGTGTGTGTGTGTTTGTGTGTGCACGTGTCTGTGTGTTTTTGTGTGAAATGAGTTACGCCTTGTCTCTTTCTGTGCGTGTGTGTGTTTTTGTCAGTCTCTCTGGTTGTGTGTATGTGTGTGTGTCTGTATGCATGTGTGTAAAATGAGTTACGCCTTCTCTCTTTCTGTGTGTGAGCATGTGTCTTTGTTTGTATACATTTGTGCGTATAATACTCGCTTATTGACGTGTGTACGTGTGTACGTGTGTGTGGAAACCATTTTTGAGGTGTCTAATCATTTTTCATGTAATTACATTTTTCAATGCCTAGGTTGTTTTGCATGCTGGTGCTGTCCGTGCTACGCCTGCAGACACAGCAAGGCTTATGGACAGTGTCTCTGTCTCCCTCTGCTGGACATATTTGGCTGCATTCCACCAGTCTCAATGGCTATGAGAGTTTCCATGCGTCATCGCTACGGCATCAAAGTAAGGACAAAAAGCCTTCCGGCTATCCTGACACCGAACGCATAGTAGAAATTCAGAAAGGATATTGTTGTTTGGCCAACATGGTCCAACTTATAAGTTATATGTTGGTTTTTCTACCCAGGTTAGGGTTTGGGGTTAAGGGTTATCGATAGAGTTAGGGGTCGGGGTCAAGGTTTGCGCTCATCGCTCCCTCTCTCACTGGGACCCCCTGTGTTTTTAGGACACCATGTGTAACGACTGTCTGTACGCCACCTGCTGTAACTGCTGCTCCTGGTGCCAGATGTCTAAAGAGCTGAAGAGGAGGACCATCCCTATAGTGCTGGTCAGCGCTAAGAACGTGTGACCAGCCTCATCCCCTCCACACCCCCAGCCTCATCCCCCTCCACAGCCTCATCCCCTCCACACCCCCAGCCTCATCCTCTCCACACCCCCAGCCTCATCCCCTCCACACCCCCAGCCTCATCCCCTCCACACCCCCAGCCTCATCCCCTCCACACCCCCAGCCTCATCCCCTCCACACCCCCAGCCTCATCCCCTCCACACCCCCAGCCTCATCCCCTCCACACCCCCAGTCTCATCCCCTCCACACCCCCAGCCTCATCCCCTCCACACCCCCAGCCTCATCCCCTCCACACCGCCAGCCTCATCAGGTTTGTTTGTTTGTAACTATATTGTTTTGGACACAGAGATGGAGACAGTGCAGAATGTACCTCATATATACACCCTCCAGACCTCGTGTCCAGGCCATAGTTCCTAGGTATGGATATCTAATTTATTTATCTCTCTCTCTTTCTCTCTGTCCCTCCCTCTCTCTCTCAGACATTGTTTCTGAAAGTGTTAACCCAATGATTTAAATATATTTCTATATATATACTGTATATGACCCTTCCACACATCCACACCATTGAAAGAGAAAGATTTAAGTCCTATAGTTTATTGTTCCTTTTGTACCTCTCGAATAAATCAGCCCTCTTCATGATGAATGGTGCTCCTTCTGTCATCCACCTTTTTTTCTGCTAATTTCAAAATGTACGCTGCTACCCACTTGTGACACTTCCTTAGCTAAGGAAACATGGGAGGTATTTTTCTACAATGGAGCAGATTTTCATCTAATTAGTTTGGAGAAAAGGCTTAAAGTTTCTGATCTCAGCGTTTCACAAGTTAAGCAGCTCTTTCTCAAGAGGGGATTTAACTGTTGGCTCAACTGGGATATAGAACCACGTTCACTATTCCAACAAAGAATTAGATCTGCGAGCACACGGTACACTGACGAGAAGACATCCTACAGGAAACTGTGTTTTAAGGTAAAAAAACAAAAAAACATTTGTTACTTTTTTATAATACTTCCTGCAGCACCAGCAAGTCGTACTTCCCAACTTGTATTTTTTTTTACTTCTGTTAAAGTGTTTCTGTTCTAAAATAGATAATGTGTTCTGTCAACTCTGATGATGGTGATTTTTTTTATTGCATCTCTATTACTCTCACTTAGTTTACATTTGAGATTCATGAATACTGAAAGGAAATTTGAGAAATAATCCCAGATGTAAAAAAAAATATGTTTTTGGAATCATCAAATTTTTTTATCAATCTCTGGTCAGGTGCCTGAAATGTCTGATCATGGGAGGAGTCCGCTGTTTAGCCCCGCCCTCTTCTGGCCCCTCCTCCAGCTCCTCCTCTTCGCCTCGTCTCCTGGTTGTCACGGCGGCAACATTCTGGTGTTCCCCGTGGACGGCAGTCACTGGGTCAACATGGAGATACTGGTCAAGGAACTGCACGGCCGAGGGCACAACTTGACCGTCATACGGGTGTCGGACAGCTGGTTTGTGAGAGAGCGTTCCCCGCACTACCACCCCCTCACCGTTCACATGGGGGAGGAGGGGCTGGGGATGGATCTGTTCGACGCTTCGGCCCGGCGGATCCTGGATGCTGGGAGGCAGAGTGCTGTGGTGGGCAGCCTGGTGCAGGTGAAAGAGCTGCTGACCATCCTGTCTCTGGCCCACGGCGCCACTTTCAACATGCTCTCCAAGATGCTGGACGACCAGGATCTCATGGCTCGGCTGCGGGACACGAGGTTTGACCTCATGCTCACTGATCCCGCCATGCCTGCTGGGGTCATCATAGCCCGCTACCTCAACCTCCCTCTCGTCTACAACGTGCGCTGGATGAGCTTCGGCGAGGGTCACTTCTCCGTCGCTCCGTCTCCCATCTCCTACGTTCCCGTTCCAGGATCGAGGCTGACGGACCGGATGGACGTGTTTCAGAGGACCAGGAACGTGTTCCACTACGCGTTCAATTTCCTGCTGGAGCGTTGGATGGTGTTCCCCACGTACACCCCCATCCTGGAGAAGCACTTCCCCCCCGGCGCTGACCTGCTGACCATGCAGTACTCTGCAGACCTGTGGCTGATGAGGATGGACTTCATCTTCGAGTTCCCTCGCCCCACCATGCCCAACGTGATCTACATCGGGGGCTTCCAGTGTCGCCCTGCCAAGGCGCTTCCCAAGGAGCTGGAGGACTTTGTGCAGAGTTCTGGGGAACATGGTGTGGTGGTGATGACCCTGGGGAGCCTCATCACTGCCCTGCCCAGGGAGGCGACTGAAGCTGTGGCTGCTGCCTTTGCCCGGCTCCCCCACAAGGTGGTGTGGAAGTTCATGGGAGACCGGAGACCTTCCAGTCTGGGGAACAACACCCTGTTGCTAGACTGGCTTCCCCAGAACGACCTCCTGGGGCACCCCAAGACCCGGGCCTTTGTGGCCCACGGAGGCACCAACGGCCTCTACGAAGCCATCTACCACGGGGTCCCCGTGCTCGGCCTGCCCCTGCTGTTCGACCAGCCAGACAACCTGGTGCGTCTTCAGGCCAAGGGAGCGGTCCGAGTCCTGGATCCGGCCGCGCTCACGGAGGAGACGTTCCTGGAGGCTCTGAGGGACATCCTGACCGAGCCCTCGTACCGCAGCAGCATGCAGCGGCTCTCCCGCCTCCACAGGGACCAGCCGCAGCATCCGCTGCAGAGAGCCGTCTTCTGGGTGGAGTACGCGATCCGCAACCAGGGAGCCGGACACCTGCGTACGGAGGCCTACTGCATGGCCTGGCCCTGCTACTACAGCCTGGACGTGCTGGCTCTGATGCTGGCCACGCCTCTGCTCGCTCTGGGAGGTCTGGTCGCTCTGCTGAGACTCAGACGGAGCTGGAGGTCAAAGGTCACCGCGGCTCCGAATGAGGAGAAGAGGAAAGCGGCCAACGCGGTCAAGATGGAGACAAAGGGAGGAGGGAGAGCGTGTAAAGCCGACGGCAAGAAGATGAGATGAAGTTGGAGTTGGAGAGCAGAGGTGCAGGATATCTGCTGTATCACTGGTGCCTGTTCTTTAGGTTTTTCCTTCACCTTTCTCTCAAGTTTTGTCTTTCCTTTGGTCAGTGTGAATTTCCCTCCGATTAGAAGGTCTTAGTTACTCTGTAACAAAATAAAAATGTCCAAATCAATCCCATCATCATCATCATCTCGGCTGTCTTTCCATAGCGCCTCACAGTTAGACACGAAAGCACAGAAGAACTTTTTGGGCTAACGAGAGCACCTTGCGGGTGCCTTTACAAACCAGCAGGGGGAGACAAAGCGGTGATGAAGGAGCCCATCTCCTCGCAGGTGTTCCCGCCCTGTACGGAGTGGTTTCCAGGACAGTCAGACGCTGGAGAGTGGGCAGAGCGTGGCCATGGTGCTGCCAGAGTCTGGGGCTCAGACGAGGAAGCTGAAAGAGCTGTAATTGGTCATTAGGCAGCCTGAGAAGTCTCTAATGCAGGATTCTAATGACTGCTCTTATCGCTCTATCAGCTGTCTCTCCATCACCATCCCCCCCCCCCCCCCCCCCCCACCACCACCACCCCCCCCACACACACACACACCTCCTTCTGGCTGGCAGTGATGGGAATAGCAATTAAGAGACACAGCGCTCGCAAATAGCTGTTTTCATTAGCTTTGTCCTAGGAGAGGGAGGACTGGTGCGGGGAGGGACAGAGAACTGGTCGAACAATACGAGACAGAGCTGTGGAGGGGGAGAGCCGTAAAAGAGAGGGATGAAAAAGAGAGAGAGAGAGAGAGATGGATGTTTTTAATAAACGTTCGAGAGAGTAAGGTCATTAGCATGTGCTTCAAGAGGAATTCCTGCAGGTCACAGAAACTTATTACAGTTTAGTGTTAATATAACTATCCTATTTGTATTAACCACGAACATATTTAAACTAATAATCAATTTGAGAGGAACACCTTAAATGCCTCTACCTTGGGCCAGGACACTTACTTTGTTATTCATACATCTGTCACTCCGGTTTCACAAACACACACACACACACTCACACACTCACACACACACACCCACACACTCACACACATACACACAGTCACACACAATCGCACCTTTACTTCATCCTTTGTTCCTCATAGTAACTAGTAATCTGTACAGTCTTCATGTCTTCTCTCTCCATCTCTCTCTCTATCCATCCCTCCCCCCCCCTCATCTCTCTCTTTATCTCCATCAGTCTATCTCTTCCTCGCTCGTCCCTCTCAGCGTTATCTCTCTCAAACAGGATTTCCAGCGTGTTCCTCACATCATGTCCTGCCAACCAAATTGCTTCAGAGTCACTTACAGTCCCCCAAATAAATAACCTTTTCTTTCATTTTGCTGCTCTTCTCCGGCAGAGAACAGCCTGTGTCCCGGCCCTCCAAGGGGGGGGGGGGGGGGGGGGGGGGGTTGAACAGCTTTGCAGGTTTCTCTGTCCGAGGTGAACGTGTGGCTCCAGCCCGGCCGCCATGTTTGTTTGTTTGAGTGTCACTAGTTGACCGCCCACATCTGTGATGTTCCTCTGGTTACTGAGGAACATCGTCTCTCTCTCTCTCTCTCTCTCTCTGCCTTTCTCTCTTTGTCTCTCTCTCTCTCTCTCTCTCTATGTCTCTCTCTCTGTCTCTCTCTCTATGTCTCTCTCTGTCTCTCTCTCTATGTCTCTCTCTCTCTCTCTCTGCCTTTCTCTCTATGTCTCTCTCTCTCTGTCTCTCTCTCTCTCTCTCTATGTCTCTCTCTCTCTGTCTCTCTCTCTCTCTCTCTATGTCTCTCTCTCTCTCTCTCTGCCTTTCTCTCTATGTCTCTCTCTCTCTGTCTCTCTCTCTCTCTATGTCTCTCTCTCTCTGTCTCTCTCTCTCTCTCTCTATGTCTCTCTCTCTCTGTCTCTCTCTCTCTCTCTCTATGTCTCTCTCGCTCTCTCTCTATGTCTCTCTCTCTGTCTCTCTCTCTATGTCTCTCTCTCTGTGTCTCTCTCTCTGTCTCTCTCTCTCTATGTCTCTCTCTCTCTCTCGCTCTTTTTTTCTCTCTCTCTTTCTATGTCTCTCTCTCTATGTCTCTCTCTCTCTCTCTCTCTCTCTCTCTCTGTCTCTCTCTGTCTCTTTCTCTATGTCTCTCTCTGTCTCTCTCTGTCTCTCTCTGTCTCTTTCTCTATGTCTCTCTCTCTCTATGTGTCTCTCTCTCTCGCTCTCTCTCTCTCTATGTCTCTCTCTCTATGTCTCTCTCTCTGTGTCTCTCTTACATTTCTCTCTGTTATCAATCCTTCTTTTCTCTCGTTCTCCTTATTCTCTTCACCCCCTCTTTGTCATCATGCATCCTGGGGTTATGATTGTTATGATTTATAAGACCCTCCAGTCTCTCGCTCCCTCCCTCCCTTCTCTCTTTCATTCTCTCCGTCTTTCTCTAATCGTTCATACTTGCATCCCCTCAGGCCAGATCTTAGAAGTAATAATGAAAATGATTTAACCCCTGTGTGCCCAACACCTCTGACCCACAACTCTGTCTCTCTGTCTCTCTTCTCTCTCCGTCTCTTGCATTGTTTCTCTCTGTCTTTCCCGCTGTGTGTCTGTAGCTCTTCATCTCTTCCTCTTTGTCTTGTTCACAGGAACACGACACATGAACCTCCTTCTCTTCTTCTGTTGTCTTCCTGCTCTCTGTTGTTCCTCCAGCTAATTCCAACATGGCCGACGTTACCAGTGCCACAGTCCTTCACCGCTGCCCGTTCCCTCCATGATTAAGGAACTGGCTTCGCCGTCCATCCGCTCGCATCCCAGATCGATGCCCCTAGATCGCCACGGAAACCAAAAATGATCCTAATCAGGAAGCTGTTAATTACACTTCTTGACTAATGAGCTTAATTAGAAGAACATCATTTTGCGTTTGAATTCAGAACATTCCTCCTTGATTTAGACAAGGATCTGTTTAGTAAACAATATTACTTAATTGCGTGCATTTGCATAAACAAATGAGCTAATTAATTACAATTATGCTCATCCTGATGAGTGGTGTACAATTAGACTGTGTTTGTCCCGTGGGTGTGTGTCTGTATACGAGTGTGTGCCCATGTATCTTCCTGTGTCAGTGTGTGTCTGTCTGTACTTGTGTACCAGTGTGTGTGACAATGTGTGTGTGACAATGTGTGTGTGTGTGCCAGAGAGAACAAGAAAGAGAGAGTGAAGCGCATCCGAAAAAGTAGACCCAGGAAGTAGAAACTGCCTCCATCCTTAATCTTTCTTCTCCTCTCCTCTCTCTTTCTTCCTTCTTCCCTCCCTCCCTCTCTCTCTTTCTTCCTTCTTCCCTTCTTCCCTCCCTTTCTCTCTCTTTCTTCCTCCCTCCCTCCCTCTCTCTCTCTTTCTTCCTCCCTCCCTCCCTCCCTCCCTCTCTCTCTTTCTTCCTTCTTACCTCCCTCTCTCTCTCTCTCTCTTTCTGGAGGGTTTGGTGACTGAGAGACCGCTCCCCTCCTTGTCTGTGTTGGAATTTAATATGCAACTTTTTATTGGAAAACAATCGCGTGTGACTGTGTGAATCCTGACCGCAATATATCTGTTAGCGGCCCTAATCCAATCAGGACAGCGAAGGCTATTTATCACAGCAAATCCAGGGCATTTCAGCCTTCTTTTTATTATTTTAATATATTTCTGAGCTATTAAATCACCAAAATGATGAATTAGAGCTGTCCAGCTTCCTTTCACCAGCCTGACAGGAAATGATGCACTGCCCAATTTGAGTGGTCATTTGGACTTTTAAAAACCCAAAAAATGAGCCTGGAAAAAGGCCAATATTTTTCAATTCATACTTTTGTTTCAATCCGTAAACCGTTGTTCAACCAGAACAACTGTGTGTTTCTTAATAGCGCTGTTTAAGTGAGGTTTATTGCCATGTTAGTGAGCGCAGCTCCAAAGCTATCTGCAATATTCAGCCAATTACCGAACACACACTCACACTAACATGCACAATCATGTGCACAACTACACAGTCCCACACACAGCTTTTCGCTCACTCCCTCCCTTTCGATCACTCCCTCCCTCCCTCTCTGGTTGTTTGCATCTCTCCTGGTCCTGTCTGTCCGTCTGTCCGTGGCTCCAGACCAGCGGGGGGCGGCGGAGGGCCCATGTCTGGGGGAGCCGGGCTGGTGGAGCCCTCCCTGGTCAAGCCTGCTCAGGGACAGCTGTCTCACCCCTCCGCCCCCGGGGGGGAGCTCACACCAATCAGGCTGGCCCAGCCAGAATCAATTATCACCGGGAGGGGGGTGGAGAGAGGGAGGGAGGGAGGAGGGGGAGAGAGGGGGGAGAGGGGGGTGGGGAGGAAGGACCCACAGAGGGTGACTGTCATCACACACGGCCCTCACTGGACACTGGGAGTGCATCACCTTCAAGGCTGCACACCAAAACTCACTGCTTGTACAAACACACACTTAAAGGAACACACACTCTTTAACATATACACACCAGCGATATGCAGAAATATCCCCCCCGCAGTCTCACTTAGAACCCCTTTTCCTCCCCCCCTCCTCCTCCCAGCTACAGCCTGCTGTATCTGACCCTCTGACCCTCTGATCCTGCACCTGACTGACCACACCTGGCCTACTGTTCTCTGACTCTCATTGGTCGGCTCCCTGGTTCCCGTCCTGCCAATCACGTCGTCCTCAGTCACAGCCCAGGAGGCAGCAAGGCCCTGATGCTGATCTGAGGAGCCAGTGGCCAGAGAGGGGGAGACAAGGGGGAGAGAGGGAAGAAAGAGGGGGAGAGAGAGGGAAGAGAGGGGGAGAGAGCAGAATTTAGAGAGGAGGAGAGAGTGGAGATAGAGAAAAGAAGACAGAGTTTGCAGGAGAGGATGAGGAAGAGAGAGAGAAGAACCGAATGGAAGAAAGAGAGGGGGAGAGAGAGTGAAAAAGAGAGGATGAGACAGTAGAAGAGAGAAGAAGAGAAGAAGACAAAGCGAGAGAGAGCGAGAGAGGCTTTGGGGCCCTTCAGTCTTTATTGCCACTGAAAGTACAATTGAAACCAGTTACAGATGTGTGTTAATAAATTTTAAATAGTCTTTCAGAGCATGGCTAGAGGGCTCCGAGTCACTCCTTTATTGCTCGCCCTCACCCTCCTCACCCTCTTTCTCTCTGTCCATCTCCCTCTCCTCCCATCCTCTCTCCTTCTTTTATCTCTCACCTCTCTCCTAGCCGAGCAGAAGGATGAATAATTCAGTTTGTGAGGGATCACGAGAGGGGGATGTTCTCTCTGTATTTGCTCCTCTGCGTCTCTTCACTAATGTGACTTCAGTGCTGTCGTTGCTCCCCAAACCTGCGCCGAGATCTCCTGGACCTGCCCCTGAAACGGGAGCAACACATGCAGAACACACACTCTAGAACGTTCCACAGGTCCTGTGTCTGTCTGTCTCTCTCTATCGCTCTCTCTCTCTCTCCCCCCCTACTTAATCCCCTCTATCTCTTCCACACTCTCAGTCACTCTCTCTCTCTCTCTCTCTCACACACTAAGAAGGTATTGATCCATCAGCCCATTACAGGCCAATAATCTCTCAGCGCTTTGATGATCAGAGATTTACTGGAACATTAACGAGCTCTCTAATTGACACTCTGAGATGCAGCGGCTGACAGCAAACAGATCCAACACTCTGTTAGTGCGACACACAGCCCGACCAGGACAGCCTCTGCCTGCAGTTCTGCCTCTCTCCACCAGGGGGTCCGGCCCAGCGGACAGCGCTCGGCCCAGAGCTCTTCCACTGGAGAAAAGACCGATCTGGGAAGGGGAAAGAAAAGCTTGTGGCATCTAACGGTGCACGCTGAAGGTGTTTAATCACCCTCCTTTTTAAGTGCATTCTTCTAAAGCGCGAGAGCCGGGACACCCGTTTTGGAGGAGGAGAGGCCAAAGGATTGCTTTCCTCTGCTCCTCCTGCGTTAATTGCGTTTCCTCGCAGCAGAATTGAGTTCCAGAGAAAGCGAGAAAGGCCCAAGGCTTTTCATAATTGTATTGACAGGAAAATGAATATGATGAATGGCGTTCATTCAGCGCATCTTGGATGTATTGTTTTTTCCTCCGGGCGCTAATCGCTGGGAGAAGGAGGAGAGAAGAAGAACGCGAGAACGAGGCGGGAGGGAGGGATGGAGGGAGGGAGGGGCACTTTTACACGCAGACATGCACGTACACTCACAGACTTGCACACGCACAAACAAGCCTTTTTTAATCTCACTAACTGGTTGCCCTGTCCCTGATTCTCACCATGGAATTCAGAGAAACTCTCACCCAGAGAGGGAGACAAGCCCAGAGAGAGAGCAGGCACACTGTAGATATCACCCACGCCAGAGAGGGAATCAGGGGTTCGATTCCCGGCTGTGCCAAATTACGTTGTGTCCAGGGCAAGGGCACTTCACCCTACTTGCCTCAGGGGAGGAACGTCCCTGAACTTGCTGTAAGTCTCTCTGGATAAGATCGTCTGCTAAAATGTAAATGTCACCACTGAGTGAGCGAGGCCTCTGTCGTTTGGCTCCTCCTCCGTTCTTGTGATGGACAAGCCGTTCAGACAGGCCACGCCCCCTCACCCAGTCTTCTGTTTTCACAACAAGAAGACAACATTGGTTTAACCATCCCTGGTTTGTCTTTTGTCAAATTTGGATACGGCATTAAACGCTCATCTTCGGAGCCATTTCCTTTACCTCTCTGCATTCCTCCCACTCCTCCCCCCCCTCCCTCCCTCCATCCCTCCATCCCTCCCTCCTCCTCTCCCTCCCTCTCTCCTCCATCTCTCTTTTGGTAGTGAAGCGATTCACTCCAGATGAATCCAGAACTCATAAAGTGTGAGCTTGAGATCCATCCATCATATCTTGGGGAGAAGGATGGGAGGAGGATTCAGACAGAGTGGAAATAAATGTGTGTGTGTTTGTGTGTGACTGTGTGTGTGTGTGTGTGTGTGCGTGCGCAGCCGTTTGTGTGTGTGAGTGAGAGATGGGGAGAGAGGAACACAATGATGGCACCTTTCTATTTGTCGTCTCCTTGTCTGCATACACTGTACAGGATGAATATACATGAGCGTAAGTAAACAGGAAGCCGTTTTAACGCGGTGAGCTCCTTCTAAGTAAATACACACACGGGTATGGACAACATTCCACACCATGAGACGCTTGGTCTTTCACGCTATCAGCCATTTCCAAAGGGCATTTCAAGTAATGATTTTAAAATGAGAGAAATATAAGAAAAAGGGAGAGAAAAAATAAGAAATAAAAGGCGAGTGTAGGGGGGGGGCTTTTGAGAGAGGAAGATAGATGAGGCCCATCGCAAACCAACAGAGCTCCAAAAAACTGAATAAAGAGCACGTTTATGAGTAGGAAGAAACAGAGAATGATGAGAGAGAGAGGGAGAAAGAGAGGTGGGGGAGGGAGACAGGGGGAGACAGATATAGAGAGAAGGAGGGGGGAGAAGAAGTGAGACACGGAGGGAGACAGATAGAGAGAGGGGGGGAGAGACAGAGAGAGAGATGGATGAGGGAGGTGTCAGTGTTGTTGCCCCAGGCCCAGCCAGAGAGGGGCTGGGCTGAGGGCTCCTGCCCCCAGGCAGGGCAGGTGGGGCCAGCAGGGGTGGCTAGTGGCTCAACAGCTTGCTCCACCCTGAGGGTCCAGCAGGCCAGGAGAAAGCAGGGGGCTGGAGTAGCACTGCTGCCAAGGAGAGGGAGACCACTGCTGGTGGCAGCTGGTGGGCCCCCCCGCCCCCCGCCGGCAGGCAGCAGGCAGGGTGAGAAGGTCAAAAAGCAGTCGTTAAGAGGACAAAGAGAGGCACAGCGACAGGGAGGATAATCGCCTTTTATTGAGTAGCGGCGACAAGACTCACAGTGTTACTGACACCACACCACACACACACACACTCACACCGTCTGACTGCGGGAGGGTGACACAGACTCGACGTGGGAAGGTGAGCATCCACACACACACACACACACACAAGCACACACACGTACGTATTGCTGGACTGGGGGAAATCCAGCATACCCACAAACGCACACACACACACTCAGACACACACACACACTTAGAAAACAAATAATAATGAGACAAAGCAACGTAAATAACATGCTCCATATTTGTCACAATAACCCAACCTCGCTTTGCTTTTAACCCCTGCCCCCCTGCCCCCCCTCCCCTCCTGCCCCCGGGCCATCCTATCCCCTTCCTGGCCCCTCCATTCTTCTTCCTCATCCTTCATTAGCGGGCTAAGGAGACATGCAGTCAACCATCAGGGGAATGGTTCTGCTCTCTGCAACACTCAGCATCAAACCTCTGTTTCATCTTCTCTCACATCAGCCCTCCTCATCTGGATCCTGACCTTCGACAGGCTCTCCTGCTTCTTTCTAGTGCTTTCGGCTGTGTTCTGCCCCGTTATACTTCGTTATATTCTGCCTAGTCTCTCCATGAAAGTGTTGTAAAACGTTGAGAAGCCGTCACTTTGAAGCATAACAAACCCTGGAGACCCTGAGAGTTAACCAAGCAGTCCTGTTTTCCCTGCTGGTAGACGGATAAAACACTCAACACTAACCAGGGTGTCGCTGTCTCTGGACCGAGACGTGTTAAGAGCCTCCCACCCCTCCTTACCCCCTCCCTACGCCCTTCTCACCCCCTCCCTACCCCCTCCTCGCCCCTTCATCGCCCGCTGCTCTCCCCCTCCTCATCGCCCCCTCCTCTCAGCCCAGTGTTTAGTGATACTAAACACACAAGCACCCATGAGGGAGCGAGGAGTGCTTCCGATTGCAGCTCGTCTCCGCGCAGCGCGGCGTGTTAAACTGGGCTCAATGGAGCGCAACTCTGCTGGGGAGGGGGGGGGGGGACGGGGGGTGGGGGGGGGACGGAGGAAGAGAGGGAGGGAGGGAGGGAGTGCAGGCGGATGAGGAGGGGTTGGGGGGGTCAGGCTGGTAATGCGATACAGACACACACTAAGCCCTGTGAACATGATTGCCCTGTTACTGTCTGTCTGTTCATCTGTCTGCCTCACCCCGACCGTCCAGCCCTGAGACTGAGACAACACAGGGAGGGAGGGAGGGAGGGAGGGAGGGGGATGGAGTGAGGAGAGAGTGTAGAAGGAGAGATGGAGATAGAAAGAGAGACAGAGAGAGAGAGATAGATGGAGACAGAAAGAGAGACAGGAGAGAGAGGAGAGAGAAAGACAGAGACAGAGAGCGATAGAGAGAAACAGAGAGCGATGAGCGAGACAGAGAGAGGGCAGCTCTCCAGAGGGTAGACATGGTATCCATACTGTCCCTGTGGCAGATCCTCTTTCTGCTCTTTGTTCTTTAAATACTCCCAGTGAGCAGGTTATGGGGAGGCCCTCTCCATTGTCTTAAACAGCTGTCAGTCGCTCTCCTCTCCTGGAGCATCCCACCACAGTGTTTATCTGCCTCTGCCGCTCCGTAATCAAGAGCAGCCAGCATTAACCCCGACCCCAGACAGTCCGACTAGACCTGGAGAGCTCTGCGAAGGTCTGCTTCCTCTTACGGAACCATTCCTCATGCTCCGCTTCCTATTCGTCCCCCTCCTTTTCATCTCTTTCGCCTCCTTATTTTCTCTCTCTGTATCCTCCTCCTCCTCCCCCCCCCCCCCCCCCCCCCCCGCCCCCCCCCCGGGACAGGCAGAGGACTTAGAAGACTACATAGACCATTTAGCCTCCGCAAAGCCCACTTATAGCTAAAGTCCATTGAACCATCACTGTCACTGTAATTGAATCAGGCTTTCAACTTGCAAGTTGCTAGTCAGAATTGTTATTTTTCTTAATCGTGGTATCAAAAATAAAAATGAAACGGAAACAACAACAAAAAAACATCATTGTTGTGTTTTTAGTGCTCTGTGGTCTTGTTGAAGTTTGATCAAGTTTTTATATTTTTAACTAACTGGTTCCCACAATGCTGTGATTAATTTGATGAAACTGCATTGACATTCGTGTCACTGAGAGATTAATGGTCTTTTGTACAATAATAATTATGATAACAGAATTGTGTTAAACTGATCCAATCAAACTCAGCTGCTTCCATCCAAGGGTTCAATTAAACATTAGTTGGATTTTGAAGCCTCATCTAATTAGTTTGCACAATAATAATAATGATTCTAACGACTCTATGATCTGTCAAATTTCAACATACATTAACAGATATTATTTTATTATTCTTGTCACACGAAACCCACTACGGAATGACCCAGTCTACTAGGCCTATACTACTAAGAAAATGACAAACTTTTATTTAGATTGACTAATTTGGGAACATTTTCTTTAGCGCTCTTATCAACAGCCAGACTTGAGATATTTCTGAAACAGGAGCTGGTATCAACTCATCACAGAGGATATCATAACTTCTTACACAGCAGTGACTTAATCAGACCACTCTGGACATAATGAAGCATTAAAGCATCCGAAAGCTTGATACTGCATTTGAAGTGCAATTAAACATCGTTTCCATAACGATGGCCTGCTTGAATAGCCCGTGCTTTGATCATCCTGGAGCTAAACTGCCAGAAGGGTGATGTTTGTTTTGTTTTAATTTGTGTAAGTGTGTGTCTGAGTGCATGTTGTTGCTTGTCCATTAATAAGTAATGGAAGATTCCTTTTAAGAGCAGATGCTGAGCTTTACATCTTTCTCCCTCTCTCCTTCGGTCTCCCTCCCTCTCTCTCCCTCCCTCTTTCTCCCTCCCTCTCTCTCCCTCTCTCCCCCTCCCCCTCTCTCACCCTCTCTCTCCTGCACTCTCTCTCTCCCTCTCTCACCCTATCCCTCCCTCTTTCTCCCCTCTTTCTCCCTCCCTCCCTCCCTCCCTCCCTCCCTCCCTCTCTCTCAGTGTTTGTCTGTGTGTGTGTGGCTTCCGTTTTGTGTGTTTCTGCATGTGTTTGTGTGTGTGTGTGCCCTTGTATCTGTACAAGTGCCATAAGTGTGTGAGTGCTCTTGCATGCGTCTGTGTGCATACAAACATGCGTGCGCAACTGCGTCTTGCTAATGAGCACTCTGAGTGAATCCACTGGTCGACGTGTGGGTAATGGAAAATGTGCCACTGCAGCACATACTTGAAGGGTGATGCTCGTGGTCCGAACTGCTTAAGGATTGATGCGCTCAGGACATCCAGTAAGTTGGTGGATATCCAAGCAAAATATTTTTCTCTCTGCTTGTCTCTCACTCTCCCCCCCACTCTCAGTCTCACAGACAAGGCCTCACTTCACAACAGGTTTGGAAGCCTTTCCTTCCTACAGAGAGGAAGCCAGTTCACCAAAAATTAACAAAAAGAGTGAAATCACATTCCACCTTTTGAAAAAAAAGAAGAAAAAAAGAATTTAAAAAGGCAAATAAAAGAATATGGGCGTTCGAATGTTCGCGTAATTACTGAAATCTGCATATGAAGGATCGCGTGCTGGTCTGCCGCGGGCCCTGTTTTTATTGCGCGTGCGTGTCTTCCTTTATCAATGTCGACAAGCATGATGGGAAATGGGAAGCGGTGGCAGCCTCGCAGCTAAAGGCAGCGAAGATATGCAAAAAAGGCGACGCTATACCTTTGAATAATAAATGATGCTCTTTTATAGCCGCTCTAAAACGCCTATGATGGTACAATATGAAAAGGCTATGATAAGTAATAGTGCATTTAAAAAGGATCTAGTATGTTTTTATTACTAAAAAAAAAAGAAAAAAGAAAAAAAAAGAATAAGGGCGACGGTTGGTGGAAATGGGATGAAGGGAGGGTTTGGAGTGAGAGAGATATCAGTATGATTGCAATAAAAGAAATGGTGGAGAAAAGCGGAGGAAATTCCCTCCCAGCGAAATAACCGTCTTAATGAAAGTATACCGTTCCTGTCCTGCGCCTCTCTTGTCTCCTCTTATGAAATATTAACTACATTTTTATATACAGCTCTAAAGCTTAATGCTCTTTTATAGCTTGTCATTGTTTTTCCTTGTCGTTTTTTTACAGGATTATTTTCCAGGCTTTAATGGAGCTCCTTTTAATTTGGTTTACATTGTGCGTCACATGCACCCTTCCCAGCTGTGTGGAAACATTGACAAATAGTCAATTTAACTCCAACATTTGAGATCAACTACACATTTAGGTCGACAGTGACATGTTGTCTTTGCCTTGCCTCCAAAGAGCTGTAATAAAAAGCACAGACTTAGTAACTATACTATAGTAATATGACTGACAAAGATGACGAAGAACATATTGATGATGAGGATGAAGATGATGATAACGATGACTGAACCCTGCATTCCAAGGAAGCCAATAATGCTTAGTCTATCCGCGTGCTTAAGTGCATGCGCGCGTGTGCTCGCTCTCGTGCGTCCAAATCAATAGAATCAGAACGCTCGGACAGTTCGAAAAGCCAATTAAGGTTGAAAGGGAGGGAGGTGATGACGCAATAATGGTCATTTCAGTGGGACGAGCACGAGCCTCCCAAAGGAGAGGGTCTTCCTAGTATCAGCACTCAGTAATGGTCTATTAAAATATCAACTACTTCAAAGTAAACGGATTTTTCCTCCGCGTGCTCCAGTCCCCTGAAGCTAATCAAACGCGGCGGCCAGGCTCGAGGTGGATAATCGCTTTTACACAGCAGATTACAAAGGAACCACTTAGATCCAATGTCAGGAGATCGGATGTCCTCGAGATTTACATTCAATTGGCTCGTGGAAACTATTTCCTGGTATAAAAGGCTAATGGTGTCCTTCTGACTGAATACAGACACTAAACAAAACCATTACCAGTAGCTTGTGTATGTTAACTCTATGATGATTTATTTGTTATTTATTTTTACCTTTGAGAAAAAGAAAAAAAAGCAAGAAGCTTACTTATACAAATCTTCCCCCAAACTAACAATGCATATATAGCCTAAGATATTAGACCGTATTTAGTTTGTTTATATATACAATATTGTTATATACTAACATTTAATGTATGTATTATTATTATGCTATTTAGGCCATAAAACAAATCTTAATGTATGAGCACAGTTGCCATGGTGTTAGGGTTAGGCCCAAAACATAATGGGGCCCCAAACAGTGCACCTGGTCTTGTAATACAAAGGCCTGTATGGAGACGAGTTTTATTCTTTAGACTGTTTTTAAGATTTACATGTTAAATAAACTAATAAACAATCTTATACGTAATTGGGCGATAAACTGCGAACCTAATTGACTAATAAAAACTGAATGAATAAAATAAATAATTTAGGCTAAAACATCTGTATTATTATTTGATTAGACGATATTTGGAAAAAATATATAAATAGTGTTCTCACACTATGCACAATACGCACGACACAATAAAAAATAGCCAACATTTTAAAGCTAAATTATAGGTTAATAAAACAATTTGTAAGATTTTTTGACAGTAATAAGGAATAATGTCAAGTTAATTCCACGGTCTGCAATAGAGAAAAACTGCAAACCCAAATAAAAATTTGGCACCATTGTATATATATTTTTGGCGTGTGTGTGTAACCTGTAGGCTAAGAATAATAGAAAAGTGTTTCTAAAAGTGTTAGTGTAGTTCTACTGACAGGGCCTAAAACTCCCCATACTTAACCTATAAACCCATGTATAGAAATTCAACCACAAAAAAACTGACAAAACTTCCTGCTCGTCTTTCTGAGTAGATTAGCCTTGCCTTAGATATAAACGTGATTTTTGGGGGGGATTAAACAATTTGAATTAGTAGGCCTATGCCTTAAATAAACATCTGGATAACTGAAAAGCGCATATGGCTCGCCATCAATAATTATTTAACAAATAGACATATCAATTTATCCGTTGCAAAGTGTGCTTTTAAAGAAATGATGTCACCTAGAAGGCTCCCTCTGCTCACATTCAATTGAACAAATTAAAGTTAAAACGTCAGCCAATAGGGTGGCAGAGAAGCTGCCTTAACCAATCAGCGGTAGAGAGGAGACAGACCTCACGCGGGTGGGGGGTGGGGGGGTTCCTATGGGGGGTTCTGTTGCCCCATGATTGCCCTGCATCAGCAAAGTCAACCTGCCACACTTGGAAGGAACAGATGGAAGGAATGATCAGAGAGTAGATTCAGAGTCTGACAACATTTCAAACATTCCTCACGTTGCCTTAAGATGTCTAGAAATTATTCTACACCTAAATAACTGCAGACTTTAGTCTTCCTGAGATCATCAGTGGTTAAAGTGTTTGGTTAAAGAATGGACCGGTCGCCCAGCACGAGCCCCACCGGCGCAAGTCAGCCCCCACAGCCAGTCCAGCACGAGCCTATCAGTTTCGGTATTGACCAGATCCTGGGCGGTTCTGACCCAGACGGTCCACAGCAGCAGACTAACAGAAGCGGAGGGAGCCATCATCATATCGGGAGTCCAACCGGAGCCAGCGCGGCTCCCTTCACCTCCCTCTCCGGTCCCTTCCATGGCATCGGATCATCATACGAGGAATCGAGTGGGTACGGAGTGAACTTGACCCTCACACCCGGAGGAGTGATCCGTGTCCCGGCACACAGGCCGCTGGCTGCCGCCCTGCCTCCCCCCATCACCAGCGCGGTCCCCAGCCTCAGCAGCAGCCTCAGCAGCCTCAGCTTCCCGTGGATGGAGAGCAGCCAGAGATTTGCAAAGGAAAGATTTGCAGGTAAATAATATCCGATAAATACTGAACCACTTTTCCAAAAAACAACCTGGTTAACATTTGGTTTATTTTTTAAATGAGTGACTTTATTGTTAATTTAGTAAATACATTGTTGTCTTGTCCCAGATGTATCGCCTCTTTAGAGTTGCAGTGAATGGAGCTGTGATGGTTATTATTTTATTTTCCATTCAGTAACTAAACTCTAAACTTACATTTCGATTAAACCGTTTCAGTTTTCATTAGACATATCTGTTCTATTTCCCATTTCGGAATCATGTGAGCAGAGAGAGAGAGACCTGTTTCAGCAAATAAACACCATACAATGTAAATACAAATTTGAAGGCGGACATTTAAAATATTAGCTGGAACACTGTATCTTTTGTTTCAAGATACAACCAATCAAATAGGCCTGACACAATATTTAAAAGAGAAATAGGGATTTTTTTATACATATCATTAATAGGTTATAATAATAATAAAAAAGGAACCAAAATATTGAATTTTTTACAATGACAGAAATAATCGTTGCATGGAATACTTTGATCTTATGGACATTGCGTTCCTTTTAAGATTTGGCTATTAGAAATCAAGAAACATTTGGGTTTATTAAGATGTTCAATCTAGCTCAAGTTACAATTCTGTACAATTGTTGAAAGTAGCCCAAAGCCCATCGTGTCTAAAACTCCACATATATACTTTTATTTTCTTCTAACATCGCTAAATTACACATAATATAATTACAATACTTAGTTCTTTGTAACTTCATTTCTTTACCCTGTACTTGTACGTGTGTAATAATGACAGTAAAGTTGAATCTAATCTATTCATAATGGTGCACGTTTTAACGTAAAAATAATAATAATTGCAATACAGATTTTTTTCTAGTTGTGTTATGTGATTTTAGTTTTATTGTGATTACAATCTTAAACCCCTAGGTCAGAAAAGAAAAATCGGAATCGTCATTAAATGAAAAGTGAAGCCATCGTTTTGCAACATTTTGCCGTTTCTCCAAATGAATTATGGGGCTTTCATTTATTTGGCCTTCTGGGGAGCAAGATGAAGATGTAAAGGGCATTAATATTTCAGCATTGTAATATATGATTGCCTGATGGCGTTTTCTAAGTCGTTTGAGACAGCAGTGAATAATCCTTTCTCACAAATAAATGAAACTTGAATGTCTCATCATCCCTATTTCTAACCAGTCAAAATGGGGCCGTTAAATGGAGCCAAAAGTGTGCAAGGAAAGAGTGACTGTTTGTAGGCTGTCATCATGCTTTTATTGAAGGGACATCATTGACCCTGACCCTGAAATTCGGATAAGAAAAGGTTCCTGGTATTTAAATCTTCTGAATGGTAAACCTATGTGACCTCTTTCCTCTTTTTAATCACACACTTTCATTTTCTGTCTCCCTCTCTTTATTCATCTCCTTATTTTGCTCTCTTACACTCTCACTTGATCTCTCTTTCTGTTCCTCTTACACACACCTCCACCACACACACACATCTCTACTACACACACCTCTACTACACACATACCTCTACCACACACATCTACGACAAACATCTCTACTACACACATCTCTACTACACACACCTCTACTACACACACATCTACCACAAACATCTCTACTACACACACATCTCTACTACACACACCTCTACCACACACACACACGACCACAGCCGCCCTAACACCGTTCACAGTGGCCAGGCGTATAGGTCATCCCTACCAGAACCGCACGCCGCCGAAGAGGAAGAAGCCTCGCACGTCCTTCTCCAGGGTCCAGATCTGCGAGCTGGAGAAACGCTTCCATCGACAGAAATACCTGGCGAGCGCGGAGCGAGCCGCCCTGGCCAAAACCCTGAAGATGACAGACGCCCAGGTGAAGACGTGGTTCCAGAACCGCAGAACCAAATGGAGGTGAGAGCGAGGAGGAGGAGGAGGATGGAGAGAAACACATTCTTCATTTTCATTCCTTAAAGATGAGGACACAAGTGTATGAAAAAACTAAGGTTTTTCTGTGTAAAAAAAACCTCAAACACTTGAATTGAGCAGACATGACCTGCCTATAATGTAGAAGTGACTTGTGTCTTTGAACCAAATACTTTCTAATGCAAAC
Source organism: Protosalanx chinensis (assembly GCA_030340685.1). NCBI lineage: Eukaryota > Metazoa > Chordata > Actinopteri > Osmeriformes > Salangidae > Protosalanx > Protosalanx chinensis. The sequence goes on along the minus strand of CM059338.1, from coordinate 6,707,811 downwards.
ATACAAAAATATCTCTAAGTTATTTCAAGGTCTATTGTCGGGTTACATCTCACAGTGGATGCTGTGGATGGGGGCTGTTTGATGTTGTGTGTTTGTGGTTGACCAGACCAAATGAGGGTGATTCAGCCATTCAAACCCTTGGTGAACCTCATTTTAAAACAATCTGAAATGTGTGCATATACATTTGAGTGTTTTAGCTAATAAACATTTTCCTACATCTTTAGCCAAACCAGTCAATCGTCTACATTGAAATGACATGTTTGTCCTCATCTCTCTCTCCTAAACTTCACCAATTCACTTGGCCCTTTTGAATCTAAACTCAGACTTGACACTGTTTAACAGACAAAGAGTTCTGTGGACACCTGCCCCACCATTAACACCTTGTCCTTGTTGCCAGGCGACAGACAGCCGAGGAGAGGGAGGCAGAGCGTCAGCAGGCCAATCGGTTGATGATCCAGCTTCAGCACGACGCCTTCCAGAAATCTTTGGGCGACTCGGTTCCGTCCGACCCCCTCTGCATCCACAACTCCTCCCTGTTCGCCCTCCAGAACCTGCAGCCGTGGGCCTCCGAGGAGGGGGGCAAGCTGGGGGGCGTCTCGAACCTCGTGTGACAGGGTGGGGGCGACCAGGACCCGCCGACGCGCCCCCAAGACCGGACGATGGAATGATGGACGCTAGCTTGAAGAGCTGCGAATGCAGAGAACGATTTATTCAAATTGATTATAAATAATAATTATGTCTTTTGGGAGTTTTGAGTGTGAAAACGTACGGACGTCCTCTCCAGACTTGGATGAAGGGGGGCTGGGGATGACTCTGGGGGGGCTGGTGCCACATCCAGGGAGGGTGGTATGGGAACGTTTGGGCGTGTCTGTGATGGCCGTCCCCCAAAGAAGACCCATCCAAACAACATGTGGACTGACTGACACGGGGCAGATTGCAGACATCGTCCCTGCCTGAGTCCATCTGTTCCCTGACCACCTCCCGCCCTCGGCCGTGTGCTGCTTAACTGACCCTGGGCTGCTCCAGGGGACACCACCCCCCCCACCCCCCCTTCCAAAAAAGGGGAAGAAAACAGATCCTTTGGAAATATAACATCTTCTTTTGCATGGAATCAAAGTTTCCATTCTCAAAAAATATTGTGATTAATCAAATGGTTTTTATCAGGACATTTCTCTTTTTAAATTGGGTTAAAGACAGACAATGACTATCAGTCACTTTGTTTCCCTCTTAAACTATAAAGAAATGATAACTTTTTAATATAATTAGACTATCTCTAAGAAAGGAAAATCAATGTGTATCATATTACCATATATTTTATAGTGGCATGATGGATCAGAATGGATGTTTGAGTATACGTGACTTCAGTAAACAGCCCTGTGTGTCCTGTCTGCTGGACAATGATACTCAGTGTATTGTTGTCAGAGTGTAGTCTATATTTAGGAGAGCACACACACTCCTTCACACACACACACACACACACACACACATACACACCAACACATGTACACACACACACACATGTACACACACATACACACCTCGCATGCAAAATTGCAATGGAATTATTGCAGTTTTGGTCATATAGTTAAATTAGCAATCAATGGATTTTTCTTATCATTTCTTAACTGAACATAGGGTTTAAGGGCTACATATCAATAAAAAGAGGATAATTTACATATGTAGATGAGGAACCAATAACTGCGGATACGAAATTCAAAAGTTCAAGGATCAGGTGGAAGTTTATCCGCCTGTTGAATGGGGGGACGGTTTACAAATGTCGTTTACAGAAACCATTCATCACACTTTGTATTTTATACATATGTAAATATCAAAGTAATTAAATCATTTTTCATGTCATCACTGTGCATCATTTGAGATTTTTTTTTCTTCCAGCCTTTGTTTACATTCATCATGGTTGGTCGTCTAGAGAGTCTCTGTACCTTCACACTAACAAGTAAAACACGTATAATTGTGAATTAGTAAGCATTTTCACAAATCAGTTTCTGACTTAGTTTTAGGTTGACAATTTCACAATAATCATGTCATCCGGAGCCATATCACCCAAAACGTGCTATATTCATGCCATCATAAAGTACAAGGCCCTTAATTCCCAACGTTCACAAAGCTAGTTTAGGCCTCCACAAGGACATGGTCACCTCCAGTAAACACCTCCAGGAGAAGGGGTGCAGGGAGGAAGTCTACCCAGGTGCAGCCCTTGAGTTCTGGGATAACACTACTACGACGCTGGCTCTCTCTGCTGGCTGGTTGAACAAACAGCAAGGCCAGGGTTTGGACTAGATTCATCTTTTTCCATAAATAAAGTACACAAAGCCAGTCACTCATTCTGTGTCTTTATTTAAATGTCACATAATCAACCTTTCTATCCCAAAACCTTTTCAGGCAAATTATTCCTATGAAAATCCTGCTTGAGTTTGTATTTATTTAATCAAAATGTGAATTTGGTCCTTGCAATCTTTCAAGATATTTGTACACATGCAGCTCAAACACCCAACACACATGTAAAAAAAAATGTAACTTTTAATCACTCGGATTTCTCCAGCCATCAATACAGTCATGTTCATCAGTACACTGCAAGAACCAACATCTATACGTATGCAAATCTTGAACGGTCTATGGAGGGCATGGAACAAGCATCAAAAATCACCCGATTACAACAAAAAATCCTATAAACATAGGAACTGACACACCCCAATCCCCCCCCCCCCCCCCCCCCCCCCCAAGGCTACCTATAACACAGCAGCAAAGATTTCATTTACACATTCACAAAATGCAAAAGTTCCATGCGAGGACATTCTCTGCCCCCCTCCACCTTCTGTTTTTTTACACAACCTTGACTAAGACAATGGCTGGATGAGGACTGTGTGCTGTCATCCATTCGTTCCACTGAGCTGCTGCTGGAGGCAGGGATTGGAGGGTCTATTGTAGAGTGGGAGGAGCTAGTGTGGCATGGGAGGCACAGAGGGTCTTTATGAGGACAGACAGGTGGGTCAATGAAAGCAACAAAAAAAAGTATGTTAAATTAAAACTGGGAAGGAAAAGAAAAATGGTGGGTAGGTTGTTATTTCTTTTCTGGCAAGGCCTGTCTCCACTTCCACAACTCCTGGATGACCTGAGGGATGGAGAACAGAACAGTAAACCAGCAGCAGGTCCAGGAGTCGTATCCAGTACGGACCGAGGATTGATCGATAGGTGATGTCGTGAAATGATGAAGGTTGCCAGCTCAGAACTTCTTAGAGGGTAGGAATGTTTTCTCAGCATTGCCATCAAAACCAAATTGTTCATCATTGCTGTGCAGGCAGCTGGAAATTATTATTATTATTTAATTTTTTTACTAGTCATGTTTTAACTGATGCTATCTTACCTTGGCATCAGACACTTTCATGCTCATCTTCACGAAGTTCTCAAACTTAGGCAGGAGTTTTGGTAGTGCAACTCCCTAGTAAAAAACAAACAAACAGAAAAGCCGTTAAAACTAAACGCATAATTTCAGTAACGTTTAATCTTGTGACGTGCCTTAGATCAGGGACGTCAAACTGCAGTCCTCAAGGACCGCTCTTAGATGTTTCCCTGCTCCAGCACACCCGATTCTACTGAAGGGTCATTATCAAGCTCTGTGGAGGTGTGCTGGAGCAGGGAACCATCTAAAATTGTCAGGACAGTGGGGCCAGCGAGGACTGGAGTCCGACACCTGTGACTTGGATAATGGGACCACGACTCTTTAGCTAGCCCATCTTCAAACTCAGTCTTTTGGTAAGCAGTTGTTGGAAAACACATCAGCAAATATCAGCTCAACAGATATCATCCCTGTCTGAAGATGGCTTAAGATCAGGTCAAGACAGGCAGATCCAACACAAACAGCATCTGCCCATGGGTTTCCATGGTGATCCAGAAGTCAATGACACTAACCTTCTCCACCGACACCGCCATCTTGGCCTTTAGCTGTTCGACGGAGAGGGGGGTTTGGGGTGATTTGGGTGTTTGAGTGTTTTTGGGTGTCTGAGGTTTTTTGGGTGTCTGGGGCTTCTTGTTGCCCTTGCCCTGGGAGACGGGGGTCTTCGGCTGGGGGGGATAAACACTCAGTAAGAAGGACAGCATTCTTAAGCAAGTAAAAAAACATGCACCAAACTCAAACCAACTGAAGGAAAACTTAGCGTATAATAAATAAATAAAATACTCTTTAACAGGCGCTTTTTTCCAACGCGACTTACAGCACGTACAGGGACAATCCCCCTGAGGCAAGTAAGGTGAAGTGCCTTGCCCAAGGACACAATATCACATAGCCACAGCCGGGAATCGAACTCACGACCTTCCGGTCATGAGGCCCAACACCTTTACCCGCTGAGCCACCTGACAGTACAGCTGCAGCTCACCTGCTTTGCAGGTGTGTTTGCTTTGGGACTCTTCCCGTTCTGAGCAGGGGGCGGGGCTTTGGACGGAGTCTTCTTGGGCTGGTGAGGGAAAACAGACGTCGATTCAGATTCACAAATATAAAAAGACCAACACAGCTTATTCAGGTTGACTTCCGTGCCTGTGTGTGTAAGAGAGTCTCACCTTTACTGGGGACGGTTCAGGTTCGCTCTCCTCTTCATCCCTAACAAAAGGAACAATGTTTAGTTTCTTTACACATTTTAGGAACTAACAGGAATTCATGAAACAGGAAGAAAGTCATGACACTTACTCTTCTTCATCATCATCCTCCTCGACATCCTCCGCCATTTTTATCTTTTTCTAAGAAGCGAGAAGAAACAGATTGATCAGCGACACGCTCAGTCTGCCTGTGGTGTTGATGCAGTACGATATGAGAAGGTTTCCCAGGTGACACCTACAGATTTAAGGGCTGGAGTTGAAGCCGGTCGCTTCTTGGATGCTTGGACCATCTCTTCCTCATCTTCCTCCTCATCAGACTCTTCGTCAAACGTCTGGTCTCCTCCCATAACTGAAGCACAGCACATTAGACCAGGTCACACTAAGACGCCAGTAATTCATGCAAGCTCAGTTTTACAGACATCAGCAGCCTCAGTCTTTTGGTAAGCAGTTGTTGGAAAACACATCAGGAAACATCAGCTCAACAAATCTCATCTCTGACTACAGGTGTCAAGCAACAGCTTAGATTCACAGCCTTCCGGAAAGATCCCATAAAGAGATGAAACTTCTCGGCAGGCCAGCAGGGGGCAGTAAGAAAGGCCGTACATACCAACCAGGTGCTGCCCGCTGATGTGGATTGGGCCGGACCCAGACTTGAGGCGGAAGACAGCAGGGGGGGTGATGCCAAACCCACTAAGGCAAACCTGCAACATCACAACGGGTCACTCTTAGAACACGGGTCACTCTTAGAACACGCTATGAAGTGTTGGAACACGTTTGATTAAATGGATGTCTGACGATAGAGACCATCTTCAAACTCAGTCTTTTGGTAAGCAGTTGTTGAAATAACACATCAGCAAACATCAGCTCAACAAATCTCATCTCTGTCTGAAGATGGCTTTACATGTTTATTCATCTAGCAAAGCGACTTACAGCAAGTTCAGGGAGATTCTCCCTGAGTAAAGTAGGTGGTGAGAGTGTACTTACACAGGGTAGGGTGGAAGGCTTCAGAGAAGCCAACACAGCCTTGACCATCTGACCTTCCGTGTCCTGACCTTCGACCTCTACTATGTTCAGCTCGTCGCTGGTGGTCTGGTCAACACACACCTGGAATACACAATGGAAGAAAACATTCTAAAGTCTGGAATAGAATGAACACTTCACATGCACGATGTACATCAACGATTTATAACCAGGGTGTATTGTTGAGGCATTTTGTAATGTGATGAGACGTCATTGTCTCAGAAATGAGAAGAGGATCAATACCATTCTGAGATCCAACTGGTGATCGAAATCATCATCTTCCGGGTTGAAAACGACCTCCTTCCCAGCCTTCAACTCGCACCCTGCACATGGAGAGACGGTAAATATTAATGACTGTCCCAAAAAAAAAAGGTGTTCATCTGAGGATCTTCACTGCTTCTGGGGTCAGATCAGGTAAGGCTGGAGCCACGTGGCCGGGAGAGCATGCGCATAACTTACGTTACAACAAGCTCGTTATCAACTATATTTCATTAACATGTGTGTAATCAGTCAAACACTTAAGATGCACCTCCCTGGCAGCCATGCCGGCCTGAAAGCTGTCTGGAGATGAACTCTGAGCGTCTTAAAGACATCATGGAGCAGCCATGCGGAGGCGCCATCTTGAAAGCACGTGTTCATTGATACGCACTAAGTTAGCTCACTGGGGAGAACAAACCCCAGCTAACTTATCCAACAAAACAATAATTGCACATTAAAACACCAACTTAATGTATGTTTAGTTGTGATTTTCTAACCCCCCTGTCTTATATTTCCCTTAAAAATTGGTTATGTTGAACAATAGCTGACCTAGCACACTGACATAAGCCATGCTTCCGAAGCATGGCTTCGGTCGACTGGCTCAAATAAATACCAGTTTAGTTGACATTACATATTTAACAAATCAGCACAATCCCAAACATCTCACCATAAAGGAAGGACTGTGGGCCCATTTGTTCATCATCCATGCCGTTCATTCTGGTCTATTTTCGGCTTCTCCTACTTCTCCTTCCGCTGCTTCTAATGGAGAGATGAAAGTGACCGATCCGCTCATTCACGCTGAGACAAAACGCAGGCGCAGACACGCCCCCAAGGTGTCATAACCACGCCTCCGTTCACGTCTTGTCCAATCGCTGTCTCTCTTGCTCGCTCTCTCTCGCTGTCTATTAATGTCTCTCTCTCTCTCTTCCCCTCTCTCTCAATGTCTCTCTCTCTCACACACATTCTCATACAGAACAAACTCCACACGAAATGAATGCAAATGTTTTTTTATTCTCTCAAAATCTTTATTGTACAGCATAGTCATCTCGCTCTGTCACAGACTCGCTCTGTTTCATGACGATTATTTGTCCACTGGTTTTGTCCACTGGTTAATAGTCATCATTAGATAGTGTAGTAGTGACCCCTCAAAATACTTACATTTATACTTAATAATGACATGTTCATCACAACAAACTTCAACGGATACAACATAGAAAAAGAATCATAGCCCATGATCACAAACAGCCCTCCCCCCTCCCTCTCTCTCTCTCTCTCTCTCTCTCCTTCAGACAGACAGACAGACATCAGCCTAGGCCAAAATCAACAGAGAAACACAAGTTATCCCAATAGTGTAAACAATCACTGCACATAACACTTCAAACAAACAGGACATTTAGGACAACCTCGTAATTCAGATAGCACAACACAACAACATTTATGAATAAATAAGAACTCAGGCATGTCATACCAGTTCTCTCAATAAATACACAGTTCTCGATGCAGTCATTAAATACAAGATCGTAAGACAAACCTCGGACAAGCAAAGGTATGGTTAGAAGCCAGGTGATTCCTCCTGCTCCAACATGCCATTTTTATTATGTCAGAGACACAGTTACAGTCATTTGACCCTGCCTGTGGAGTTTGACCTCTTGCCACATACGTGGAGGTATTGCAAGTGTGGACATCACATCCAGCAATGTGATAGCGTGGCCGAGCGGTCTAAGGCGCTGGATTAAGGCTCCAGTCTCTTCGGGGGCGTGGGTTCGAATCCCACCGCTGTCAAATCTATTTATTTCTCCACTGCGGGACAAATAAAGGGGATTTCTTATCTTACGTTCTAAAAGCACGGAGCCTTTTTGAATCCGTCTGAAATGTCACACACACACAAGTAAAGCGTGATTATCTCTGTGGGTTTAGAACCACACAGAGACAAAGGTCTGTCTTGAAGACCATCAATCCTCCTCTCACCCGCCTGACTGGCAGTCCAGTAAGTCTCTGAGTGGGTCACGTGGCCATGACGTCGGGTCCTTTGCGGACACGTGGAGACATGATGATTTAGCAAACGCATGAACGATAAAAAGGTCAGATGATGAGAGAGGCTGACTGCACCGTCTATTCATCCTCACGAACAGGGACACGCACACTTGACGGTTTCGAAGATTGTCGTTCTCGGGGGCCTTCATCGTTCCACGTCTACATCACATTTTCAAACAGCTGCATGGATCTCATCATCGTTTCATCCTGATGAGGGAGGAGACACAGTTAGGTGTAGTTTTCTCCAGTGACCAGTAGGTGTCAGTGTGGTCCGCCGGATAAGCGACACTCAATTTTCTAGTCCCTCAAAACCTGGACTTCCTTCTTATACATAGTATATAAATCATGTCTGCAAGCCAACATGTCTAGAAAGAGATGGAATATGGTTGATATAATCTATAATCTAGATGCATTTGGGTTCCAGACTGAAAAAAAATAATCTTAAAAGCCTAAAAATAAAGACTAAAGGTTAATGAAACGCCACAAAGAATATTCATAGAATATGGCCAAACTGTTGTGACTGATTGGGTTGTGCTCATAGCTATACTTACCTCTTGACAAGCCACAATGAACTCTTCTAGAGTCACAACGCCATCTTTGTTTTTGTCCATTTTCTGCGACAGGAGAAAAAAACAGAAGTGCAATCCTGTCAGTAGAGCCATTAACTGTTGCAAAAATTGTCCTGTTTTTTTTGCAGCTGGGATTTCACCTGGAAGAAAGCATCCACATGTTGCTTAGGAACGTCTCCCTTGATGGCTGGGTAGGTGTACTTTCCCATCATGTCATAAATGGCCCTCACAATCTCTGTCATCTCCTAAAACACACAAACCCAACATGGAACACACGTATTATACGGTTGCCTTGTCTCATCGTACAAATGTTACTGCCCACTGCCCAGAAACGCCTTGTGTTATACCGTCCATCTGATAAAGCAATAGGTAAACACTTATTCCATATAAATACTTTTTCTATATAGATACTTCTATATATCTTTGACCATATTTGCACAGCTGTCCCTAACACTGAAGTCGTGAGGTTTGACCGCTGCTCTAACACACCTCTCTGTTTATGTAGCCATCTCTGTTGATGTCGTACAGATGAAACGTCCACTCCAGTTTCTCCCTCAGAGTTCCCCGCAGCAGAGTGGACAACCCTGTCACAAACTCCTGTGAGAGGGAGGGAGGACGTGGAGGGGTGGAGGGGGTGGGGGGGAGGAGAGACGTTTTGGATGCCTTCTATCGATACATTATCCATCCATGGCTTTATCAAATCCAGCCAGCTTTTTCGAAACGAACATTTTGACGTCTTTACCTCGAATTTAATCGATCCGTTGTTTGTCGTGTCGAACGCGTTGAAGAGGTAATGTGCGTAAGTACTGGCATCTGAAAAAACACAAAGACATATAGACAGAGAGAGAGAGAGAGAGAGAGAGTGAGAGAGAGAGTGAGAGAGAGAGAGACAGAGAGAGATCCAGTGGTCTCATGTAGACAGCATGTTCAGAAGTGGAACCACAAAGCTGCTGTACCTCCGTGGGGGAAGAACTGTGCGTAGATGTGCTTGAACGTCTCCTCGTTCACCACTCCACTGGGACACTCCTGAGGAAGCAGATCACCATGGTTACCCTCACCTGTGTCTGGGTCTGAGTGTGTTCCTGTGACCCAGAGATCCCAGAGTTCAACCCAAACCATGCAGGACCAGAGAAAACAGAAGCCTTCATGAACTCCTCAGCACTCTGTTCTGAGAGGGAGGGTTTCCTGAGGATACGTCAACAGTCGTACCCTAATCTCACCTCCTCTGGGTGTAAAGGGGTAACGGACCGTGTAATTGTCATTATGGCATGTGACAGGCTTAGCTGCTCAAGCCGAAGGCTTGCATGTTGAGATTAGTGGCATCGGACGTGGTAGACGGGCACTAAACACTTATTTATACAGAGATATAAATACTAGTCAGAGATGAAAGAGGAGGTGAGACAGGAATACAGCTTAGGAGCAGATGAAAGCAGGAGTTATGGTGTTTCTGAGGAGTGTGTGTGTGTGTGAGAGAGAGAGAGAGATGAGAGATGAGAGATATGAAGAGAACGAGAGAGAAAGACAAATAGAGCGAGATGAAACATAGAACCGGAGAGAGAGCGATATAACGAGAGAGATAAAAGAGAGAAACAGAGAGGAAGAGAGAGAATGAGAGAGAGAAGGGGGGTGATGCATGGCCAGGGGCCAGGCTGGAAGGGAGATCAGGGAGGAGATGAAAGGAGGAGTGTCGTACATTCTTGAAGCCTCGGTAGAGGATCTGAAGTTCCTGCTTGGTGAAGTTGGTCTGGGCCTCCAGCTGTTCCAAACCCTCGGGCCTGTGACATACTGTAGTCATCTCTAGCTCATCATCCACCTTATCTACACACAGAGGGAGGGAGGGAGGAGGGGGGGAGAGAGGGAGGAGGGAAGGAGGGAGGGGAGACAAAAGGAGAAAGAATGAGAGAGGGGAAGAGAGAAGACAAGCTACAAATGACTAATGAAAGCGGGCCATTTCAAACCAAATCGAGCATTTTATTGTATTGAACTTACACAATGTCACACAATTCTACTGCAAACGGACAAGGGAGAAGCCAGCAGAGAGAGAGAGAGAGACGGAGAGAGACGGAAAGAAATGTGGAGGACGGGAAGGAGAAGGAGGATTGAAGAAGGGGAGGATGAGATGGATGACAAAGACAGGCATCCCCGAGGAGGCCCTGGGGGGAGGATACAGGGACACCTCGGTGCCTTGCGTACGGTGCTGGAGAGATGAATTGTGGGTGAGAATTGCGATGAGCCGCGATAGCCTCTGGGTGAGGGAGCATTATTCAGATAACCTGCAGCTGAGGGAAGACCCACCTGAGGAAAGCATGCAGCCCACAGCCACCGCATGAGCCTCAACACACTGAACACATTCAAACTGCACCATGTGACCTGGAACTGGAGGATAAACTCAGGGTTCGATAATATGCAGCACCCACACACATCAAAATAAACACACACACACACACACATATATATTAGTGCCCTGCAAGTCTGGCAGGTCTGGCTGTAGCTGTCTCTGTTTCCAGAGAGAGAGAGACATAGACAGAGAGCAACAGAGACAGAGACAGAGAGAATAATATAGAGAGATGGAGTGAGAGAGGGCTCCTGTATGTGAGGGAGGACCTGCTGCTGCTGCTGCTGCAGAGTCGTGTTGACGTGAGTGATTCATCCCACAGTTCTGGTTCTGTTAACCAGGAGGACGAAGAACAGGTCCTGCTGGCAGTATGGCTCTGTCTCTGTTTACCTGTCTCTCTGCCTGCATGTCTCTCTGCCTGTCTGTCTCTCTGCCTGCATGTCTCTCTGCCTGCCTGCCTGTCTGTCTGTCTCTCTGCCTGTCTGTCTCTCTGCCTGCCTGTCTCTCTGCCTGCATGTCTCTCTGCCTGTCTCTCTGCCTGTCCATGTCTCTCTGCCTGCCTGCCTGTCTGTCTGTCTCTCTGCCTGTCTGTCTCTCTGCCTGCCTGTCTCTCTGCCTGCATGTCTCTCTGCCTGTCTCTCTGCCTGTCTGTCTCCCTGCCTGCCTGTCTCTCTGCCTGCATGTCTCTCTGCCTGCCTGCCTGTCTCCCTGCCTGTCTGTCTCTCTGCCTGTCTGTCTCTCTGCCTGCCTGTCTCCCTGCCTGTCTGTCTCTCTGCCTGTCTGTCTCTCTGCCTGCCTGTCTCCCTGCCTGCCTGTCTCTCTGCCTGTCTGTCTCTCTGCCTGCCTGTCTCCCTGCCTGTCTGTCTCTCTGCCTGCCTGTCTCTCTGCCTGTCTGTCTCTCTGCCTGCATGTCTCTCTGCCTGCCTGTCTGCCATCATCATCAGCTTGATCGTAATGTATTTTGTGTGTTTACAGCTAATCCCAGCTAATCTGTTGTCTTTGTCATCTGTTGGTTGGTTGAAACCTTCCCAGCTGCACTAGCCATCTCTGGCTCGTATCTCGTTGTTATGGAGACAGACAAGCATCGTTCGACGAACGCAGACGGGCGCGCAAATAAAATTCAGATTAAATGAAGATTCATGCGTGAGCCTGCCACAGTAAAAACAAACAGTGGAGAGCGTGTGAGTGTGTGCAGCGTGTCAGCCTACAGGTGCGGCGAGTGTCGCATTACACAGAGCAGCACCCTGTGATGCTGTACAGATACTGAGATTAACTAAAGAATAGAAGAAGAGTTCAGGTCAAACCCAATCACAGGAGGGGAGAGGAGGATGAACAAAGCGAGAAGACAGAGAGAAGAGAAGAGGCTTTCAATTCAGAAACATGAAACATTTAGACCCCCCAGTCTACAGAACCCAGCTGGATTCCACCGCAACGACATCATGAACCACCTCAGTACTGCGTTATCTCGGATCATGAACCAAACAGGGCCTACACACACACACACATACATACACACACACAAAGTAGATATAGAATCCATTAGACCAGTCAGATGTGCTACAGGAATCAGGGTCATCAGGGTCTGTGTGTCTGAATGAGCACCTATTGTGAAGAGGGGAATGAGATGGAGAGCAGACAAGTGGCATGTGATATTAAGCATCTACTGAGATGTCAGGGGAGGGATTGTGTCCAATCAGGACTCGGCTGTCTCCTGGGAGGCGGGGTTTTATTACTAATGAAGACTTAATTAAGAGGATCAATCCTCATCATTAATCGAGGGATTATATATCTCCTAATAATAACTTGCACCAATCCTTCCCGTCAATCACTGGAAATCGACAAAGAAACACATTTAGTTCCTTTGTGTTTTCTGATGAAAAGAAGCTGAACACGATCTAACCCTGAGGTAAACAGACCCTGAGGTAAACAGACCCTGAGGTAAACAGACCCTGAGGTAAACAGACCCTGAGGTAAACAGACCCTGAGGTAAACAGACCCTGAGGTAAACAGACCCTGAGGTAAACAGAATAATGTGTTCTTCCTGTTCAGCCATGCGAGGAGACGCGTTCAAACGTCAGCGTTCAGGCGACCCTGAAGGAGCAGGAAGTCTCGCTGCTCTGCTTCCTGTTATGTCAGACGGTGAGTCACCTCCGAGTCGTCACGGCGATGAGCGCCCCTGTTTGCCAGCAGGTTAGCGGGCACCACAGACTCCGCTGCACCCCCCCCCCCCCCCCACCTCGCCTGCCCCCTTCAACCCAGTCTCCATGACAACCGAGCTCTCTCCAGCATGTGGACAGGAAGAGGTATGATATGTGATCGGACTGTTAATGCGCACGCTCTCACACACGCTCGCTGACACACACACGATCATGCACACGATCATGCACACGGTAATGAAGGATCCGTGATTGTGATCCATGTCTTTCTCAAGGGCAACATGCGTGTCTCATGCCCCCCCCCCCCCCCCCTTCACACCTGATCTCCACTGCACGGCTCCCAGCTCAACAGCAGCTCATTCAGATGCTCCTTAACTCTGTCAGCCATGCTGTCTTCATCTGCTGAGCTCTCTCCCCCCTCCCTCCCTCTCTCTCTCCCCTCTCCCTCTCTCCCCCCTCCCTCCCTCCCTCCCTCCCTCCCTCCCTCTTCCCCAGCCCCCCCCCTCTCTGCCTGCACTTGTTCCTTGAAAAGCTGTTTATTCAGAGAGAGTAAATGGACAGTTAGTTCTGTCAACATGTCAGGAGAGAGACATGAGACATTTTTCTGTTTGTTCTCTGTATGCCTGTCTGTGGCCATCGCTGTCTGTCTCTCCGCCTGTCTGTCTAACTGAATGGATAGACAGGAGAAGTAGTTATACACCTCCATTGATAACATTCTACATGCACTATTTGTATGCTGCTTTGGACGAAATCCCCCATTCTGAGGATGAATGGTGTCATGTTCCCAACATCATCCAACATCTCACCTCTCCAATTCTGGTTGTGATGTAGTGTAGGGTAAACATGACCAAAGCTGTGAGGTGTAACCATGTGTTCGTTCAGCGTGAAATTAGCATTCAAGGCAACACACAAGAGATGGATATACGCTGTGATGCTGAGCTACATCCATGCTAAGCTAACATGCTAAATACAGAGAAGGATGGCTGTGGAGATGATGGAGGTGTGGAACCATAACATCAGCCATGCCGCAGCTCACTGACTTCAGACCACATCACGTTCTGGTGTCCTGGAACAGCCAGTTACTCTGTTGATTTCTATCAAAGTGCCTGGATTGGATTCCCCTCTCTCTTTATCTTTCTCTCCATTTCTATTTCTCTCTTTCACGCTCCAATCTCTCACAGCATCTCTCATTCTTTCTCTCTTCATCTGTCTCAGATGCCAAATCTCTCTCTCTCTGTCTTTCTTTCTCTCTTTCTCTCCAGCATCTCTCTCTCTCTCTCTCTGTCTCTCTCTCTCTCTTTGTCTCTCTCTCTCTCCCATGTTGTGGACGTACCTCTTGATGGTCTCCTTTGCTTGGTTTGCATGGTCAAAGTGCCCACAACAGCACCCATCTTGTCACCGTGGAAACCAGCCTGTTCAACAACAAACGACTGACGCGTCCTCCTGTCTGTCCCTGTCTATCTGTCCCTCTCCTCCTCTTTCTTCAGTCTGTCTGAACAGGGCTTCTGTTCCTGTCCCCCTCTCTCCTGTTCTTCAACCAGCCTCTCTCTCTCTCTCTCTCTCTCTCTACTCTCTCTCTCTCTCTCTCTCTCTCTCTCTCTATCTCTCTCTGTGACTCTCCTTTCTCTTGGCTTCTTGACTGAATGAAAAAAGAGCTGAGAATCTGTCTCCTCCCAACGCAACACACTGCTGCTGCCAAACCCCTCCCTCTCATTCTCCCTCCCTCTCTCCCTCCCTCCCCCGCTCTCATTCTCGCTCCCTCCCTGATTGTTACCCTGAATACTCCTCCCTCTCTCACCTCCCTCCCTCTCTCACCTCCCTCACTCTCCCTCTCTCCCTCTCTCACCTCCCTCCCTCCCTCTCTCTCTCTCACCTCCTTCCCTCTCTCTCTCTGACCTCCCTCTCCCTCCCTCTCTCTCTCTCTCACCTCCCTCTCCCTCCCTCTCTCTCTCACCTCCCTCTCCCTCCCTCCTCCCTCTCCCTCCCTCCCTCCTCTCCCTCACTCCCTCCCTCCCTCCTCCAGTTCTACAGCAGCACCAGTAGCTGTTGCTTCACTCACACCCTCACACCTGTCGAGAGATGCGAGCGAAGAGGATGAACGGTGTCATGTTCCCAACATCCTCTAACATCTCACCTCTCCCCCAGCATCTGCCATCCCCCCGCCCGTCTCCATGCCTCACCCCTGGGGGAGACACCGACACCTTGCCCCCCCTCCTCCGGAACCCCACACTGACGAGCGGCACAGCTTCATGATTAGATCATCTTCGTATGATGAGGTTCACCGGTTCAAATCTCGCTACGGAAAATCAAAGCGTCTGCCAGAGTTGAATACGTGGGTACGGACTCTTCCACACGCATGCTGAGCGGGGGAGCAGTTTGGGATGACCTCTGACCTGACATCTGGTCGTGTTTCTGCTCGACCGCATCGCCATATGGCCTCGTGGTCAGAGCTCCATGTTGAGATGTTGAGTCACATGAGCGGAGGTCAAAATGGAGCCCCCCCTCCCCCCCCCCTCCCCCCCCCCCCTCCCTGTTCATCTCTGTCTCTCTTCTCTGTCCCTCGCTCCTTCTCTCCACCCGCCCCCTCTCTGCTCCTCTGCCTGTTGTCCGTCTCCTCCTCCTCTAATGGGCTGTATAAATAGCTGCTTGTTCGTTGTTCCTCTGTTTTGTGAGACGTTTGCGCTCGTTAACTGGGTTGAGATTACCCGACCACTTCAATTAGAGTGAGGAAGAGAGGGAGACAGTGGCAGAGAGGAAGGGAGGGAGGGAGGGAAGGAGGGGGAGAGAAGAGGTAGGAGAAAACATGAGGGAGAGACCTGGAGAGAGACAGAGAGACAGATAGCATAAGAGAGAGAGAGAGAGAAAGAGAGAGAGAGAAAGAGAGAGAGAGAGAAAGAGAGAGAGAGGGAGGAGAGGGAGAGTGTGTGTGAGAGAGAGATGGGTAAACAAGAGGCTGAATGAAAGACATCAGTAAAAAATGTTTTACCATCATAATGAATAGCAAGGCAAAGTCATTGTGAGGCTCAGAAAGGGATTACCCTCATTAGAGGACAGGTCTGGCTCCAGTGCACAGCCTGCCTGGCCTCTGGTGGATAGCAGCCTGTTGATGAGAGCTAGCCTGCGTAGTTAACACATGGTCAGAACTATCACAGGTTAATATGAGCTGGGAGTATCGACCAGGTTCTGTAATATTAACACCTGCACGGCTAGAGATGCTAGGCTAGTGCCAAGGGAGCCGCTCTCACACGCACACACCACACACACACACATGCACACACGCACACACACACCCACACACATACGCACACCCACACACACACATACACGCACACATATACATGCACACACACAAACACACACGCGTAAAAAATGTATATCAACCATGACTGGATCAGACCAGTTCAGAGCTGGAAACATCTCCCAACATGTGTGTGAAGGAAGGTAAAGAGTGAGAAGAGCTAGTGTCAGACTGAGAGAGGTGAAGGGAGGAGAGAGGCTTTGGAGAGAGACAAGGAGAAGTTGAGAGAGAGAGACAGACAGAAAGACAGACAGAAAGACAGAGAAGGAGAACAGAATGTTTTCTTCTGTAATAAACCTCCATACAAACTGCTAAGGCAGGAACAGCTTCAAACATTCACACCATTTTGTCTTTTTGCCCAGAACTTCTAATCCTATTGGCACCAAACCCAGAATGCAAATCTCTTGTATAACGAACACACTATGGTTTCTGTGTGTGTGCGTGTGTGTGTGTAGGCAGGGTCCTTTTGTGTGCTTGTAAGTGGGACTACATCAGTATTTGTGTGACTGTGGGTGTTTGTGTGTTGGTTCACATTCATAATGGATCCTGCCTCAGCGCTGGGTAAAATCTATTTGGGAAAAAAGAAAATCTCAATACCCTTTCAACTTTTCTGCTTTAAACTGGGGTTGCTCCTTCTTCTCTCTTGGGCAGAGAAAACGCAGGAAGGCTGAGAGAACCTTCCAGAGATGGAGCAGCCTTGACGCTGGATGCAGAAACACTTCAAACGACTGTGTTCTGTTTTGTCCCCCCCCCCCCCCAACTTCCTTGAGCAGCAGCAGCTATCAGAGTCGTCTGTCTGACCAGGAGCGAGGCTCACATGAGAACACGGGATCACGTGTGCGGCTGGTGAATCCACACCTTGGCATGTTAGGAACTGCAC
This sequence comes from Protosalanx chinensis, assembly GCA_030340685.1. NCBI lineage: Eukaryota > Metazoa > Chordata > Actinopteri > Osmeriformes > Salangidae > Protosalanx > Protosalanx chinensis. The sequence continues at coordinate 6,690,653 of CM059338.1, read as the reverse complement.
ACTTCTCATCCTTAACGTTCTGACACACGTTTCCCTGTAACTGCACTATGTTACTATTGGTGCGTAGGTCGGATACATCCAAAACTGCAGCTGTTCGTCCACAAGTTCCACTGTCTGAGATCTGTAAACTGTAGTCAGTAGATGCTGACACAGAAAGGACAATGTGTGTGTGTGTGGGTGTGTGTGTGTAAGTTGTTCTTGTGCTCTTATCTCTCTGTGTGTCTATGTGTGTACATGGAACATGCCAACTCTGGCTGAGTTCAAATCCTGGAGCTACTAATTAAACATCAAGGCTTGAATATGGATGTTGGATATGGAGCATCTTCCTACTCTCTCTCTCTTTTTCTATCCATCTCTTATCTCTCGTTCTCAGCCTCTTCCCTCTTTCCTCCTGCCTCTCCCCCTCCATCTCTTCACAGCCACTTTCTAACCATGAACAGTTCATGCTTTTAGAAAAGACCAATCAGAAACGGTTTGGTAACCACCCCCAAACATACTCACACACAAACACACGCGCACACACATGTGCACAAAGCACACACACACACGCATTCTCAAACTCACACAGACACACACACGCACTTTAAAAGCCTGATTATATCACACACCTTCATAATGTCCTTGAATCGAAACAAAGCATGCATCCTAATATAACGATGATCATAAATAATCATTAGAAGCAAGTCCCTATGGCTGAATATCAAGAACATGTCCACACACACACACACACACACACAATCAGAAAGATACTCACTATTCCTTGTACTTCTTCTGTAGTTGACCTGTTTGGTGTGCATGGAGAATGTACCCAGAACCACCCCCATACTGTCTCTGTCCCAGTCTGTCTCCAAAGTCCTGCCTGAGAAGTGTGTCACTGCAGCTCTGCTGCTGCTAGTTTAACTCTGCTGGCCCTGTCTCCCACTTCCTGCTCTCTCTCCTGGTCTCTCTCCTGGTCTCTCTCCTGCTCTCTCTCCTGGTCTCTCTCTCCTGGTCTCTCTCCTGGTCTCTCTCTCCTGGTCTCTCTCCTGGTCTCTCTCCTGGTCTCTCTCCTGCTCTCTCTCCTGGTCTCTCTCTCCTGGTCTCTCTCTCCTGGTCTCTCTCCTGGTCTCTCTCCTGCTCTCTCTCCTGGTCTCTCTCTCCTGCTCTCTTCTCTGTTTCAAATAGCTGCTCCGTTGATCCACCAGTTCTCTCTCACACAAGTGTGCTTCTGCTCTGCAGTGATACAAGGTCTCTGTTCAATAGATCTGTGATCATCTCTCTCTCCCTCTCTCTCTCTCTCTCCCTCTCTCTCTCTCCCTCACTCTCTCTCCCTCACTCTCTCTCCCTCTCTCTCTCTCCCTCACTCTCTCTCCCTCTCTCTCTCCCTCTCTCTCTCTCCCTCACTCTCTCTCCCTCACTCTCTCTCCCTCTCTCTCTCTCCCTCACTCTCTCTCCCCCCCTTTGATTTGTTTTCCTTCTCTCTGAATCCCCCTCCTCTCTTGTCGACTCCCCTCTGTCCTTTTTGAGGGATGCATGTTGCCGGGATGAAAGGCAGAGGAAGAGAGAGAGGGAGGAAGGGGGAGCGAGGGACAGAACGAGGGGAGCGAGGGAGGGAGACAGAGAGCGAGAGAGCGAGAAAGAGAGGATGTAGAGATGAGGAGAAAGCTTAGCTTTCTTTCGTCTTATTCAGATATTGTTCATGTCAGTTCAACCAGAGATACAATTACCCCTCATAGCGTGTCCTTAATTATACCTGATTACCCATAAGTCTCTGGGAACACAGCCTGCCGTATTATCACACCGCAGCCCCCCAGTGATGAAACTGTTAAGGCGTTGTGGCTTTGCAATGTGCCACAGTGCCAATTAACACAAGCTCCGCCCACTTGGGAGTCACATGATCACGTGCTTCAGGTACCAACAGAATGAGAGGGAAAACGATCAATTCCAATCATTGGGAAGTCTTTGACCTACAACAACTCGTTCTTATCAATCAGTGTGATTGGTGTGTTATTAGTCAATCATCGCGGTCAATAAGAGGATCACACTTGCAGTTACCTTTGCTCATTAAAGTGGTACTGTAAAGAAGAGCTAGGAGGCCACCCTCACCAAGACAAGCCCAAGACTATTGAATAATTAAAGAACAATAGCAGTCTCTCTCTCCCTCTCTCTCTCTCCCTCTCTCTCTCTCCCTCTCTCTCCCTCCCTCTCTCTCTCTCCCTCTCTCTCCCTCCCTCTCTCTCTCTCCCTCTCTCTCCCTCCCTCTCTATCTCTCCCTCTCTCTCCCTCTCTATCTCTCCCTCTCTCTCTCTCTCTCTCCCTCTCTCTCTCCCTCTCTATCTCTCCCTCTCTCTCTCCCTCTCTCTCTCTCTCCCTCTCTCTCCCTCTCTATCTCTCCCTCTCTCTCTCTCTCTCTTTCTCTCTCTCTCCCTCTCTCTCCCTCTCTATCTCTCCCTCTCTCTCTCCCTCTCTCTCTCTCTTTCTCTCTATCTCTCTCTCCCTCCCTCCCTCCCTCCCTCCCTGATCAAGAGGAAAAACGAACGCATTTCCTTTTCTTCCATGTGGGTTTTTCTCCCCAGCCAGCCAGCGTCGAGCGAACCCAGAGAGGCAGCCTTCCTGCTGGAGACGCTGTGCCCTTTAAGACGCCTTTCATGAAGCCACCCTGGAGCTTTCATCCCTCGATCCTCTCATCTCTTCATCACACACTGTAATCTTTACCTTAACACCCTCTTCTCCATCTCCTCATTTCACCTCTGCCGCAACATTAAAGGGAGAGGAAGAGGAGAGGAGGAGAACAGAGGAGCGTGAAGGTGATGGATCAGGAGAGGAGGAGATGAGAGAGGCGATAGGTTAGGAGAGGACAGGAGGAGAGGAGAGTCGTGATAGATTAGGAGAGGAGAGGAGGAGAGTGGAGGTGATAGGTTAGGAGAGGACAGGATAGTGGAGGTGATAGGTTAGGAGAGGAAGAGAGGAGAGTGGAGGTGATAGGTTAGGAGAGGACAGGATAGTGGAGGTGATAGGTTAGGAGAGGAAGAGAGGAGAGTGGAGGTGATAGGTTAGGAGAGGACAGGATAGTGGAGGTGATAGGTTAGGAGAGGAGAGGAAGAGAGGAGAGTGGAGGTGATAGGTTAGGAGCGGACAGGAGAGTGGAGGTGATAGGTTAGGAGAGGAAGAGAGGAGAATGGAGGTGATAGGTTAGGAGAGGACAGGATAGTGGAGGTGATAGGTTAGGAGAGGAGAGGAAGAGAGGAGAGTGGAGGTGATAGGTTAGGAGCGGACAGGAGAGTGGAGGTGATAGGTTAGGAGAGGAAGAGAGAAGAGTGGAGGTGATAGGTTAGGAGAGGACAGGATAGTGGAGGTGATAGGTTAGGAGAGGAAGAGAGGAGAGTGGAGGTGATAGGTTAGGCAAATAGTCAAGAGAGCAGCATCACAGCAGATGTCCTGTGATTGGTCTGTTTAGTTTGAGGTCAGAGGGGTTTGACCCCGTCACACTGGGTTCTTTTGGCTGCGTGGGTGAAAGTGTTGTCATAGCGATGGTGAACCCAGTTCAGTGGGTGGTCTATCCTGACCCTCCTCGCTGGAGGGTCCAAACTGAATGGGAATCTGTGGAAGGAGGAGGACCAGGAGGTATACTGGGGGCCACTTCGTCAAAAAATACTGGTTAGTTCATATGTCTGTCTGAATGTCTCTCCGTCTGTCTCTCTCCCTCTCTCTCTCCCTCTCTCTCCAGAATAGGAACACTACTGCCCCCTGCTGGTTCAAGGAGACAACATGAAACTAAATCACGAGGCCACCACTGGTGACGTTGACTGTGCAGTAAAAGGGGATGCGCTGACAGATCTTGAACAGCAGGGGGCAGCAAAGGCTGGGTCTTCAACTATGAAGCTGTTAAGAAGAACATGTCTGTGACACTAAAGAGGCGATGGAGAAACCTGGAGATAAAAATAAACTTTGTGAGCTTGGAGATTATGTAAAAAGCAAGAAGAAGGGATTTAAAAATTTAAAGTGAAGACGCACACTGTCAGTTTGAATTCGACAACCATTTCAGCTAAAGTAGAGAGGGAAAGAGAGAGAGAGAGGGAGAGAGATAGATAAGGAGAGAGCAAGAGAGAAAGACAGAGGGAGAGAGAGAGAGCGAGAGAGAAAGAGACAAGGAGAGAGAGAGAGAGAGATGAGAGAGAGAGAAAGAGAGGAAAGAGAGAGATAAGGAGAGAGAAAGAGAGAGAGAGAGAGAGAGAGAGGAGGAGGGGTCTGAAGTGTAGAACTGAGGAGACAGTAAAGGACATAGAAGGGTAGAGCAGGTGACTAGTTAGATCCCAGAAGAAGGGATCTAAGTGGGTGTCTGGTTTGAGACATCTGGTTCTGTGTGTGTGTGTGTGTGTGTGTGTGAGAGACACTAACTGTTGTGCATGGTCCCCTGGGGGAGAGCCATCCTCTCCCTCTCTCTCTCTCCCTCTCTCCCTCCCTCCCTCCCTCCCTCCTTCTTCCCAGACCCTTGGAAAGGTCTCCTCGAAAAATAACTGACAAAAACCATGGTAACCGTTACAGCTCAGGCACACAGGAGCTCCTCATCTGGGGACTGTTTGTTATTAATTCAGTAGCTTGGCTGTGCCAGAGAAGCCCAGATCTGTAGCCACACCTCAGTCAACATGCTGGCTGCGGTCCCTCCGTCCCCTGAGGAGGGAGGGCTGCTGCACCTTCAACACAAGGCAGCAAACAGGCAATTAGGAGGAGGAAGATATTAACTTTGTCCTGTGGAGTGAGGCTAATGTGCCAACCTAACAAGATGCCAACACAGCACTCATGAATGAGCACAGCCAACTGGATCCTCTGCTTAGTGAGAATATTCCCTGAATGATTTACAGGAGCCTGCACGAACGGGACGGACACACACGCACACCTAGGAACTATGTATACACACACACACACACACACACACGGCCTACACACACGCAGATACACATTAAACGCGTTCACTCACGAACATACTCACACCCACCATTAAATATGGATCAGGTAACATGGGTCATACATGCAGAGTCTGTGAGAGACGGAGAGGTCATGAAGGGGTCGCTATTGGATGGAAGAACATGCCTGAAAAGCTAGAACACACGTTCTCTCTTCCTCTTTCTCCTCTCTCCTTCTGCCTTCTCTCTCTCCATCGCTCTCCTTCACCCCTTATTCCCCTGTCACCAGGCTGAGTGGCTGAGAGTGGAGGGGGGCAGAGGGGAGCAGGGGGGAGCAGAGGGGGTTAGTGGGGGCAGCAGCACAGTTCTCTTGGCCCTCCACAGACCCTGGTCTTCCTCTGCTCGTCCAGTCAAAACAGGTCAAAGCTTCACTGCTGTTTACGCCTGCGGTTAGCGAGCACCCCAGGCACACGCAGGCAAACTCCTAAAACACACCGCTCTACATCCTGCGAAACACACACACACACACACACACCAACATGTGCGGTGTTTACACATGCATACGTGACAACACAACTGTGCACACGCAAACCATACATGCGTTGCCCACACACCCAGAAACACAGCCGTGTTTTCAATGTGAGCGAGGAGCTCCGAGAGCTGGGTCTAATGCTTCATTTACATAAGACACCAAGTCAGACATTTTCAATGCAGCTGACGTTTAAAAAAACGTGTGAAAAATCCCCAGACTGAAGCAGAAGAGGCTGATGGCAGATGGCAGAGGGACTCTGTGTGACAGCAGTTCAGGGAAGGACTTCCCTGTGATCACTGAACAGTTCATATGACTCAGGAGCAAAAACAGTGATGGTTTGACTCTGCATTAGCAGTAGTGAAGCATTATTATCATTGTCACACACACACACATACCCACACCCACCCACACACGCACACACACACACACGTAGTGACCCAGGTCCCATAGCATGAGTGCTGGCTCTCAGACCGGGTCCAGGAGCAGCAGATTGATCGCCCTGGTTCTTACTGAAAATGTCAAACCTTTTTCACAGATCCCAGAGCTCAGCCTCCAGGATCACAGACGGCTAGTCCACACAACCTAGTCCACCTATTCTAGTCCACACAACCTAGTCCACCTATCCTAGTCCACCTATCCTAGTCCACACAACCTAGTCCACCTATCCTAGTCCACATTCCCTAGTCCACGTAACCTAGTCCACCTATCCTAGTCCACATTCCCTAGTCCACGTAACCTAGTCCACCTATCCTAGTCCACATTCCCTAGTCCACATTCCCTAGTCCACCTATCCTAGTCCACATTCCCTAGTCCACATTCCCTAGTCCACCTATCTTAGTCCAGAGACTCCAGCTCCTTATGTCCTAGCATGCAGAACCTTCAGCACCCAGTACAGACTAGACCAACAGAA